>ML781128.1:47383-67507 GCA_009831015.1 Picea engelmannii | reverse complement strand
TATAGAAGAACTGAATGATCTAAAATTTATGCCTATTGACCAACTCCTAGGAAATTTGATTTCTTATGAAATGAGGATAGGTAAAGATAAACCCACCTCTAGAGATGCATCGTTTAAAGAAGATAAGAATGAGGATTCTGAGCCTGATGAAATTGAAGCAAAATTTGTGAGAATACTAAAGAAAGGATCAAGAAATTACAAAGGTAAGTTTCCCTTCAAATGTTTTAACTATGGAAAGATAGGTCACTTTTCATCTAAGTGTCCACACAAGAAGAAGGACCAAAATGTTGAAGGTGAAGAGAAGTACAAATCCAAGAGATTTGGTAAAAAGAAAAGTTTATGTGTAAACAATGATGACTCTTCAGGAGACACAGACAGTGATTCTTCTTGTGAAGATAAGTTTAATGACTTTATGATTATGTACAAAGAGTATATAATAAAATCACAAGAAGTGATGTTAATGATGAAGAATTTGTGGTTGACTTGGAAGGAGAACTTATCAGTGCCCTAGAAGAAATTGCTAGACTCAGATTTAAGAAGAAAAATAAAAAACAATTGTTGATACAGTTTGAGAAAGACAGTAAAAAACCTGATGAAGACTGCGCACTACTAAAAGTGGAATTAGAAGAGGCAAAGAAAATAGAAGACATTCTAAAACAACAGTATTCATAGAAGAAGGCAAGATGTGAAGCCTTGGAAGAAGAGGTAGTAAAAAACAGAAAAGAGATGGAGAAGTTTAAAGCATTGTATCTCCAAAATCTTCCAAGCATTAAAGCCTCAGTAGAACTAAATGACATTCTGAGCAAACAGAGATCTCCCTTGTTGAATATTGGTTTAGGTTATGTAAGTGGTTCAAGTAGCAAACATCCTGAAAGCAAAGAGATAGTAAAGATGATCAAGTTCCAAGTCAACAGACAATCAGACCATGTGAGTACTCTTCCACCAAAA
This sequence comes from Picea engelmannii, assembly GCA_009831015.1. NCBI lineage: Eukaryota > Viridiplantae > Streptophyta > Pinopsida > Pinales > Pinaceae > Picea > Picea engelmannii. The sequence continues at coordinate 66,559 of ML781128.1, read as the reverse complement.
TCTAATAAAGACAAGATGATCCCTGATCAAAAACAAATATATCAGAAGATGGAGCAAAAAATGCCAAGAAGAAGGCCATCCTTCAGGTACCAAAATTTCTTCCATGGTTATTGTTTTTACTGCTTTAATTTTGGTCATAAGATTGCAAATTTTCAAATTAAGTTTAGAGACATGCAACTGAGGAGATAAATAAACAAACAATCTTTGCAACATAGAACTAAACAACCAATGAGTAGAAAAAGTGGCACCAATCACTTTGACCTATTGAACAATGATCTCGAATCATATAACTGTCATAAATTTGGCCACAAAGCTGCAAACTTCCATCTGAACAATTACAAAGCAGATCCAAGGATAAAACCCTTAGCTAGAAATGCTAGCACATGGAAAAAGAAATATAGTGAAAAATGTGGTTTAGTACTTTCATCTCAAAAACAAAAAGACCCCTGGTATATAGACAGTGGATATTCCAAGCACATGAGTGGAGACAAGGATAAGTTTCTTTCTATAAGTAAAAGCAAAACATGAAATGTGACCTTTGGAAATGATGAACCAGGTAAAATCAAGGGTAAAGGAATGGTGAGTTTGAGTAATGGTAAAGGAAAAGCCCAGGATGTTTTGCTTGTAGATGGGCTGAAACATAATTTTCTAAGTGTAAGTCAAATGTGTGATAGAGGATGTGAAGTGGTGTTCACTTCCAAATATTGTAAGATTAATTCTGTAAACTCAAGACAAGTGGTGGCTAAAGGCATAAGGACAGATAATAATGTATTTGTGCTGAAAGAAGATAGAGAAGAGTATCATCTAAGAAAACATGATGAAATTTGGTTATGGCATAGGAGACTTGGACATCTAAACTTTGACCACTTAATCAAGCTCAAAAATATTGAGGCAGTAAAAGGTCTTCCAAGAATATCAAAGCCACAAGATTCTGTGTGTAAACCCTGCCAAATAGGAAATCTAACCAGGACACAATTTAAATCCAAGAGCTCTACTTCAATAGAGAAACCACTCCAATTAGTTCATATGGATTTATGTGGACCATCAAGACAGGAAGGCATGGGGAAGGAAAAATACTTCATGTTGATCATTGATGATTACTCCGGACTCACTTGGGTTGCTTTTCTTAAAGAAAAAACGGAAGCATTTGAAAAAATTTAAATATTTAAGGCTTTAACATCATAATCAAATAGGAAACAGATTAAAGGTCGTAAGATCAAACAGAGGAGGAGAATTTATGTCAAGTGATTTCAAGGAATTATGTGATAAACATTGGATCAAGAGATAATACACAGCCCCAGGAACTCCACAACAAAATGGAGTAGTTGAGAGGCAAAACATAACAGTTTAGCAAATGGCCAGGTCAATGATGAATGAGAAGAAAATTGATCAAACCTACTGGGTAGAAGCAATACACACAACAATCCATATTCTTAACAAACCCCACCTCATACCACACAGTGACAAGACACCTTATGAACTATGGTATGCAAGACCTGCTTCAATCAAACACTTCAAATTCTTTGGGAGTAAGTGCTACATAAAAAATAATAATGAAAACATTGGCAAGTATGATGATAGGGATAATGAAGGCATCTTCTTAGAATATGCTACCAACAGTAAAGGATATAGATAATTTAATAAAAGATTGTATAAATTAGTTTATTGCATTGATTTAAAGGTTGATGAAGGAGTCCCAGTAAGAGAGGTGAGAAATATTGAGTCTTCTATAAAGGACACAGTTGAAGCTAAAGATGAACAAGTCCAAGAATCAGAAAAAGAAGACTATGAGTCAGATGAAGATACAAATACTCAGACAGACTCAAATCAGCAGACAACATCAAATCCTTCCTCTAGAATTACTCAAAAGAATAATCCTGCAAGTCAAATAATTGGTGAGAAAGACAAAGGTGTACAAACCAAGAGAAGGATAATCAAAAACACCGAGAAACCACATATATCCTTCATATTCATGGTGGAACCCAAGAACTTTAATGAAGCCAATAAAGATGTAAATTGGTTAAAATAAATGAATGAGGAACTGGATCATATTGAGAAGAACAATACTTGGGAGCTTGTTCCTAGACCTGCAGATAAGAATGTAATTGGCTCCAAATGGGCGTTTAAGAACAAAATGAATGAACAAGGAAAAATTATTAGGAATAAAGATAGATTGGTCTATAAGGGGCATGCACAAGTTGAAGGACAGTATTTTGATGAAACCTTTGCACCAGTGGAAAGATTGGAAGCCATTAGAATGCTTCTTGCCTATGCATGTCATAATAAATTTAAAGTATATTAGATGGATGTTAAGTCAACATTTCTTAATGGATATCTAGAAGAAGATGTATATGTGGAGCAACCTAAAGGATTTTCACTGACAAATAATCCAGACTATGTCTGTAAGTTGAAAAAGGCATTATATGGACTAAAACAGTCACCAAGAGCCTGATATTATAGACTGGACAAAATTCTATAGGACAAAGGGTTCAAGAAAGGTATTGTTGACAGTAATTTATACATCAAGTCTAAAGGTGATGATTTATTAGTTGTTTTGGTTTATTTAGATGACATTATTTTTGGATGCACTAATGACCCTTCAGTTCAGTGGTTTGTTAATTTAATGCAGACTGAGTTTGAGATGTCCATGATAGGAGAATTGTCATATTTTCTTGGTTTACAAATCAATTAGAGATCTGCAGGGATATTTATCTCTCAAGAAAATTATTTGAAAGATATGTTAAAGAGGTTTCATATGGAATATTTTACACCTGTGAGAACACCTATGGTGGTTGGTTGCAAGCTCAATAAATATGATATTTCACCCGATGTTGATCAAATAACATATCGATCAATGATAGGCAGTCTTTTGTACATCACAACACCCCGTCCTGATATAATGCAAGTTGTTGGAATGGTAGGTCATTATCAGTCTGCTCATAAACAAAGTCATTTAGCAGTTGTCAAAAGGATATTCAAATATTTGAAGGATATAATGACTTATGGTCTCTGGTATCCTAAAAATCAGAATTTTCAATTAACTGCATATTCAAATGTTGATTGGGAAAAAAAAATTGATGAGAGTGTTAGGGTCCTAACCCGCACATAGATAGAGTAATATATTCGGATGTAATAAAGGTCAATATTAATAAGGCCTTTCAATAAAATAGAATAAGGCGAATGTAAGAAGACCTAATAGAAGGTTCTGCTTCTAGAAGGATCTTCCTCTAGATGCTTCTTTTGATAGACATATTTAGTATAAATAAGGGTCGGGGGTATGAAAACCCTATCTTGGATATTATTGTAATAGAGTGTTGCTCAACTAGAGGTTGCCCCCTCGAAGAGGCCCGTGAACATTGCTTTTTGAATCAAAGTGTTATTTCTGTTGATGTTCTTATATCATTTATGTGTTATTGTAGAGATTATGTTGGTTATATTACTGTTATTCTGCCATTTCTATCATTTTATTTCTGTTCCGCATACTTTTTATATCTGGTATATTACAAGTGGTATCAAAGCACTTTCCTTGACAGAAATTGTGGGAAAAAAAATTTCAGGGTAGAGACGTATTCCAACGTCTTTAAGCCACAGAGATCTGTCATTACGCACATAAACCCGCGGTTGAGGGATTCATACACGCAGGAAATACAAGTGGTTATTAAGCACACATCTGTTGGCCACCCTTATAACCCCTATTGGTACCCCTTCAAGTGGTAGCACATCAGACATCACCTGTGTATAGATCGACCTAGATTTCCTGAAGCCCTCTTTAGATAAATTGATCAGCCGCCTGACTGYTATAGTGCCACAGAGAATAGCACTCGGGAAGATACTCTCTAGTACCTAGGTAGGCGGTTAGTACGGMTAAGGGTACAGTCTATCCTCCTTRGTTAGTGCCCTGAGATATTGGGCCGAGTACTATTGTTGGACCCCGCATGTATATCAGAGAGCTATAACACAGGRCAAACCCTTGYMTGTAGAACCCTTGAATACCTAACCCTTGGGGGACAGAAACATAAACAAATYAAAACAGAKAAGTTTTGTTGYTGCACAACTGTGTTCGGGTTGCCAAATCACTACACTTTTCTTGCTGGTTAAGCATTTGGGGATTTCATATCTGCAGTATTCTTCAGACCAGAGTATAACTCCGCAAATGTAAAAAAAAAAAAAAGTCTGGAAATTTTTTCACCATTATTTGAGACCTATTCCATTGGATTCATCTCTTCTCTCTTATCACATTCATCCATATAATTTTTTGGAAAAAATTTTGACCCTGGCTGCCCCTTTTCAGTTCCCCCATCCTCATGGCCCACACCCGTAGCCAAGACTTGGAAGCTTGCTTCAACACCTTGCAATATGGTCTCCTCGAGACCCAAAAAGAAGTGAAACAACTCAGTACCAATGTTGCCTCCATTGATACAACCATCCATACAACCATGTAGTCCTCAATGGAGGAAGTCAAACAAGAACTGACCACCTAGCTTCAATCTGTCTTTGCATCATTCTGCACCAAACTGAAGATCCCTACAAATGACCCTTTCTCTGACGCACCTCCAAATACTGAAGGTGAACACTCCTCCCATTCCCATACCTTTCAGCACCATCACTTTCAACGTGACCTACGCCTTCCGCGGGTGGATGTGACCAAATTTGATGGTTCGGACCCCACTGGTTGGGTAACCCAAATGGAAAATTATTTCTCTTTATACGGCATTACAGATGACTTGGCCAAACTCTGGTATGGTGTTCTCCATCTAGATCAAGAACGTTGGCAATGGTGGCAATGGAGAAAAACTTCCCGGCAAGGGTATATTGCTTGGACACAATTTGTGACTGAGATTTATGAATGCTTTGACACTGACACCAACCATTTGGGTCGTTTGACAAAGTTGAAACAATCAGGAATAGTGGAAGACTTTATAGCTTCCTTTGAGCACCTGGCTTTTTGAACAGAGGGCATGACTGATGCTTTCTTTCGAGAGTATTTTATCAGTGGCCTCAAGGAGGCAATTAGGGCCCATGTCCTCATGGCTCGACCTTTGAGTTGGGTGGAGGCTACTAAAAGAGATAAAGAAGCACAATAGGTTGTATCTTTTCAAAATCACAAACCCTCCTTTATCCCTCGCCCTAAATCTGTAAATCCCACTACTCCCTCCGCCCCACTAAAAATCCAAAAATTGACCAGGGCTAAAATGGTTGAATGCCAACTCAAAGGCCTTTGTTATAATTGTGATGACAAATATTTCCCGGGCCACAAGTGTAAGGAACAAAATATTTTTATGGCCATCTCTGAGGATATTTCGGAAGAGGATGTTGAAACTCCCCTTGAGTCTCAGTCACCTGAAATCACTGACATAACCCCTCCCTCAGACCCTCCTGAAGTAGAACTGGTCATTTCCCTCAATGCTCTCACTAGATTCTCCACTCCCCAAACCCTCAAGTTAATCGGTTATATCAAGCATCAGAAGGTCATCATTCTGGTTGATAGTGGAAGCACCCATAATTTTATTCATTGCCACATTGCCCAAGAAACTCATTACTACATCCATGCCGTCAACAATTTCCAAATCATGATTGCCAATGGTGGTTCCATGAAATGTGGAGGGTGATGTGAAAATGTGCGTCTCCAAATCAGTGACTACCACCTAAAATCCTATATGTTTGCTATCGACATGGGTGGTTGTGACATTGTATTGGGTGCCAACTGGCTAAGGACTTTGGGTCCCATTCTCATGGATTTTAAGGAATTAACAATGAAATTCGACCAGGAAGGCCACCAATATAAATTCCAAGGCATCATCGCTAGTTCACCTGAGATCATTAGTTCCCATCGCATGGAAAATCTACTCAAAAAAGGTCATTCTGGTGTCATTGCACAACTCCATGCCATACAAGCAACAGAGACACCCCTGGTGCAACAAGACCTCCAAGCCCTCCTTTCTAAACATCAAATAGTATTTTCCACTCCCCAAGGCCTCCCTCCTTCCCATGGTGTTCATGATCATTCCATTCCCCTTGTACCCGGAAGCCTTCCTCCCAATATCTGTCTGTATCACCACCCCTTTTCACAAAAAAATGAAATTGAGAAAATGGTCTAGGAACTCCTTAATGTCGGTGTTATCCGCCCTAGTACGAGCCCTTACTCTTCTCCTGTAGTCATGCTCCTGAATAAAGAAGGTTCTTGGCGAATGTGTCCTGATTTCCATGCCCTCAACAAACTGACCATTAAAGACAAATTTCCCATTCCTGTCATTGATGACCTCCTGGATGAATTGAGTGGCACCCAATTCTTTACTAAACTTGATCTTCGCTCAGGCTATCACCAGATACATATGAAAGAGGCAGACATTCCCAAGACGACCTTTCGAACTCATGAGGGCCACTATGAGTTTTTGGTCATGCCCTTTTGCTTGTGTAATTCCCCCTCCACCTTCCAAAGCCTCATGAATCATGTCTTCCGCCCCTTTCTCCATCATTTTGTCTTAGTTTTCTTTGATGATATCCTCATCTATAGCAAAACCTGGACAGACCATGTTACTCATGTGGATCGAGTTCTCCATATACTCTCTTAGCACCAACTTTTTCTGAAACAGTCTTAATGTGCTTTTGGTGCCTTAGAAGTAGAATACTTGGGTCATCTGGTTGGCAAGGATGGCATCAGGGTGGTTCCAAAAAATATTGAATCTATGCAAGACTGGCCGCACCCAAAGAATCTCAAAATCTTGTGTGGATTTCTGGGCTTAACAAGGTGTTATCGCAAGTTTGTTAAGAATTCTGGAAAGATTGTAGCACCTCTCACTACTCTCCTCAAAAAGAACTCTTTCACTTTGACTCCAGCCACTGCTCAAGCTTTTCAAACCTTGAAGATGGCCATGTGCACCACTCCAGTTCTGGCCCTTCCTGATTTTACAAACAACTTTGTGTTGGAATGTGATGCCTCAGGGAAAGGAATTGGTGTGGTCCTTATGCAAGAGGGTCGACCTTTAGCCTTCTCCAGCAAGAAACTATCTGAAAGGAATCTGGGCAAACCCATCTATGAAAAGTAAATGTTGGTTATTTTGCATGTCGTTGATTTGTGGCACCCTTATCTCTTGGAGCAATGTTTCCAAATTAAGACAGACCATCAAAGCCTCAAGTATTTTCTGGAACAACACATTTCCTCCCTGGAGCAACAAAAATGGGTGACTAAGCTCTTTGGATATGATTATGAGATCATTTACAAGAAATGCAAAGACAATGTGGTGGTGGATGCACTTTCCCGAAAATATGAAGAAGAAGGATCCATTTTTTCTCTTTCCTTCATTGTACCAGATTGGCTCCAAGTCGTTCGCCAGGAATGGCTACAAGATCCCAAAAGTTCGCATATGATCCAGCAATTGCATTCCAATGCTCCATCTCCCCCAGGGTACTCTTGGCTCCAGGATGAGCTTCGATACAAAGGTCGTTTGTATTTAAGGAAAAAATCAAAGCTTAAATCCACAGTACTTTCTGAGCTTCATGCTACACCCACAGTGGAGCACTCCGGGTTCACCAAAACATATGACAGGGTCAAATGTTCTTTTTTCTAGGATGGTATGAAACAGGACATCTGTAATTTTGTCATTGAATTTGATGTGTGTCAACGCAACAAGGGAGAAACAGTCAAATCTCCGGGTATACTACAACTGCTTTTGATTCCACCTGCTATTTGGAAGGATATTGCTATGGAATTTATTACCGTCTTACCCAAATCGGGAAATAAATCAGTCATAATGGTGGTTGTTGATCGCCTTTCCAAGTATGCTCATTTTTTCACTCTTCAACACCCATTTACTGCATCCACGGTGGCTCAAATTTTCATGGACCAGGTCTTCAAGATTCATGGCATGCCGCACTCTATTGTTTCTGATCGTGAGCCAACTTTCACAAGCAATTTTTGGCAAGAACTATTCAAGCTACAGGGCACCCAATTGCATCTCATCATAGCTTACCATCCCCAGACTGATGGTCAAACGAAAGTTGTCAACAAGTGTTTGGAAACATATCTGAGGTGTTTTGCCTCTGAAAATCAAAATCAGTGGGCTCAATGGTTACCCCTAGTTGAATGGTGGTACAACACTTCCTACCATACAGCTACATGCATGACTCCTTTTGAAGCGGTATATGGACAGAAGCCACCTTCAGTTCTCTCATACTTACCGGGTACCTCAAAGGTCCAAGCAGTTGACCAAACACTTACAGTTCAAGAGGCTATTCTCCATACCCTCAAAGAGAACTTGGTCATGACACAGAATCACATGAAGCAACAAGCAGATCAAGGTCGCTCGAAACGTCAATTTGCAGAAGGGGATCAGGTGCTTCTGCGACTGCAACCTTACAAGCAAACTTCCCTCAAGGCCGAGCATTGTCAAAAGCTAGTGCCCAAATTTTATGGTCCTTATATAGTTCTCAAGCGTGTGAGACAAGTTGCCTATCAGTTAGCTCTGCCCATTCATTTGAAGCTACATCCTGTTTTTCATGTTTCATGCTTAAAGAAGGTGATTGGAACTAGGTGCCAAATTCAAACCAACCTTCCTGAGTTAGCTAAAGAAGGATCCATTTGGCTACAGCCAAAAGTAGTTTTGGACCAGTGTGAGCGTCGCCTGCGTCAGAGAACCATCAAGGAAGTGCTAGTCCAGTGGAAAGATACAACTCCAGCAGATGCTACTTGCGAACCAACTACCATTATGCAACAGTTTCCACATCTCAAGCCTTGAGGACAAGGTTGTTTTTAAGGGGGCGGACATGTTAGGGTCCTAACCCACACATAGATAGAGCAATATATTCGGATGTAATAAAGGTCAATATTAATAAGGCCTTTCAATAAAATAGAATAAGGTGGATGTAAGAAGACCTAATAGAAGCTTCCGCTTCTAGAAGGATCTTCCTCTATATACTTCTTTTGATAGACATATTTAGTATAAATAAGGGTCGAGGGTATGAAAACCCTGGCTTGGAGATTATTGTAATAGAGCATTGCTTGACTGGAGGTTTCCCCCTCAAAGAGGTCCGTGAACATTGCTTTCTGAATCAAAGTGTTATTTTTATTGTTGTTCTTATATCATTTATGTGTTATTGTGGAGATTATGTTGGTTATATTACTGTTATTCTGCCATTTCTAGCATTTTATTTATGTTCCGCATACTTTTTATATCTGGTATATTAAAGAGAGAGAAAACACCAGTGGAGGTACATTCTTCTTAGGTGATTCGTTAGTAGCATGGCTTAGTAAGAAGCAGGGATCTATTTCATTATCAACTACAGAGGCAGAGTACATTGTTGTTGCTACTTGTTGCACTCAGATCTTATGGATGATACAAACTCTTGCAGATTTGAAGGTAACTTATATTGATCCCATTCCACTTCACTATGATAACACCAGTGCCATTAGTGTCTCAGAGAATCCTATTCTCCATTCAAAGATGAAGCATATGTCAATAAAGTATCATTTTCTCAAAGAGCAGGTTACAAACAGAGTTGTTTAGTTGAATTATATTCCTTCCACAGAACAAATTACATACATCTTTATTAAACCCCTAGCTAAGACACCATTTGAATATCTTCATCAGAAGATGGGTGTCATCCCTTCTCTCACCTAAGAGATTCCATCCTGTCAGGCGGAGTATGTGTTGGTTGAATATCTGATACCTCTGAAAAGTACAACAACAACTTAGGGGGAGCCTGTTTTCTTTAACATTGATGTCAAAGAGGGAGAAAAGGTGTGGTATGGATGCTACAATTGGAGGTCTAAGTAGAATAGTGCATCCTTTCAGGGTTTCCATAAATTCCAAAGGGGGAGATTGTTGGCATGCTTATAGGAAGAGTGTGCTTTTCATTGATGGCAAGAACAGAAGGTGGAGCAGAAGGCGAGAAATCTCAGGAGGAAGCGCGACAGTGGTCGTTGGATCACCGATCCAAAGGACCATCAACCGAATACCCGAAAATCGTTGGCTCATTCTAAGTGGAAGTACAGGATAAGCTACAAGAACAGCACCAAAGATAGATCGAGCCATCGATCTAAGAACATGATCGATGAACAACATTTGGTTCACGTCAAAAGTTGTGAGGAGGTTACTGTTCGGAGAATCTCACTTCGAAAGAATTGGCAACATGAAAGTCGAATTACCCGAAGCCCAAAATCGAAAATTCGAAATGAATAAAGACCATCAGATCTGGAGAAAATGTGATGATCGTTAGATCAGGGAGAACCACGTCAGCAGACAATGTCTACAAGGACATGTGATAGACCAAGTTGGTAGACAACGTCAGCAAGTACACATGGCATAATCAGATCATGACAAGTGTCAAGAGGAAATTGTCTCATGTCATGTCAACAAGAGACGTAAGCAAGCTACGTCACTCTGGGAGATTTACTTCAGGAGTTTCATCACCAAAAAATGTCAAAAGTCTCGAAGTTCCGAAGGATGAAGTTCCGAAGGGTGAAGTTCTGAAGGACGAAGTTCCGAAGGATGAAGTTCTGAAGGATGAAGGTTCGAAGTCACTCTCAACCATCGATCTAAGATACATGTTGGGAGTTAGGACAACCGTTAGATCTAGGAGAAGTACAGATCTGATATGTTGGATCTGAGCCTCAGGGATCAACAGTCATTGGATCTAGATATAAATGCACGAAGGTTAGGCCTTTGGATGAGCACAGGAGAGCGGACTTGTCAAATTCTCGAAGTCCCGAAGTATGCAGGGATCGGCCATCGTCAAGACTTACAGGTGGCACATGATCCACAACTTTGGAGCGAATCACTTTGGGATTTTGTGGTTGGGAAGGAACCAATATCTTCGAAGACCTGAGGGATGAAGAAGATCCAGGTCGTCGGTTGCCAGAAGGACGCGTGGCAGAAATCTGTGTAGTTCAGGGAAACACACTCCGGGAGAAAGTGAAAGAATTAAAGTTGATATTTGAAATCCTGAAGCCCGGAGAGCCAGAGTAAATTTCAACTGTCAGATCCAGAGGGATACGTGGCAATGGATCGTGAGCTCCGAAGAAATCTCACTTCAAGAATTTTCAATTTGTGTTTTGAAATTCCCGAAGCCCAGAGAGATGGAGAAACAAAATACATTCTCGACCGTCAGATCATCCGAAGTATATCTCAGTCATCATATCATATGAAGAAGATCTCAAGTGTTAGATCGTCCGAAGTGAATTTGGGCCATCTAATCCAGAGCATCAGTTTGATATTTGATATTTCAGAAGTCTGGAGACCCGAAGGAGATCTCAACCGTTGATCAAGAAAGGGGCTGCAGAACCGTTGATCTGGTTGAAAGGTCAAATTCCCGAATTGGAGGCAGAGTCATCAATTGAGAAGGACATGTGTCCGTAGATCATCGACTCCAGAAGATTGGCGTACGAAAGAAAGAAGGGTTTGAGATTTGAAACTCTCAGAGCCCGAATCATGAAATAACATTGATTTAAGAAGGTTAGATCTGATCCATCTATTCAGGAGCACCATCAATATCATGATATCGACGTACCTGTTGCATTGTGGGGATTGAAGGTGCACGAACTTTAAAATGTTGAAGGTGGGCCGCAATCGAAACCAAGATTTTAGAGAAAGCATATGTGGAGCTCTGTAGTGAATTGTGGGGCGAAAAGCAGATTTCCCTCAAACCACCTTTGGTCACACCCGCAATCGCATGGTCACATGATATCATCGCCTAAGGTCACATCAGTGAAAGATAGGGGAAGGAGATAGCACTACAAGGCTCCACATCGGAGGTTACGCATTGAAAAATAAAAAATCCTCTATGTGTATAATCCAACGACGTTGATTAAATAGAATCTGATCGAAGGGTTGTTGTTTCACTTCGTGGTTTATTGATCAGTTACGATTCAGTTACACTAACTAAATCATTGTTCTAGGGCATTGGAATAATTTTTCTTGAGCGGTTTGGGATTCCCGACTCGGGCGTTGAAGATCTAAAGTGTAACGGATGATGAGAGAAGGAATAAAGGAAAAATGTTGTGACAAAGACAGGTTGATGTTTCTCGGTAAAAAAAGTTGAAATGTATGTGATCAAGAGGAGAGAAGGAACAGAGCATGAAATATGCAGAGATGAACATAAGCTGGATAGAGCGGAAATGGTCAAAACAACATACTGTACGAGAACTTAAGCGTAATAAGATGCGAGAAGTAACACATTGATGCAAGCAGAGCAGAGTAGTGTAGTCAAACAGTGATGAGACTGGTAAGCCATTGATAAATAATGTATCACTGTAATAAATTTCAGAAAGAAAATATTTATATCTCAGGGTGGTAGGGTGGTGCTAGGGAGGAATGTTGTCCTCAGAATTTCAAGTGGGTGCTTGAACACAGGGATTTGTAGCTTCCATCTGGTTGCAGCCAAAAAAACCAGGGTGGTAGGTTGGTGCAAGGGAGAACCATTGTTCTTTGTTATACAGGTTGGTGTTTGTGTGACTAGAAGTTGGTGCTTCCATCCAGTTGGTGTTGGAACACTCAGGGAGTTGGTGCTTCCTTCTAGTGGGTGCTAGAGAAACCAAAGAGTTGGTGCTCTCAACAAGTTGCGGCTTCTAAAATAGAGGTAGTAGCCTCACATTGAGTTGGTGCTCAAAGATAGATGATGTATAGAACATAAAAAGATTGTCTATCATTCGAAGAAGCAGAGGTTTTATCCCTTTATGGGTTTCCTCAGGAATATTTGTTTCTGTATACTTCATGTGTGTGATTAATATTGAATACTCTATTGCTTACTTCCCTGAATTATTGTGATCATCATTGAGTGTTATGTAATGAGTTTAAAATGGGCATAATTGTTTAAACACAACAACAATTGATTCACCACCCCCCTCTCAGTTGTCTAACACATTGAACCTTTCCTCGGTACCTCGGCCCACAGGGAATCTAGGAAACCAGACTCCTTAAAGGTCCTCACATGCAATATTATGATTGATCAATGGTCAAGTTATCCTCTCTCAACATGGATCATATGGTTGATATCTAGTGATCCCTCAATCCAACAAGTTATATTAAAGGATTCCAAGCCAAAATGATTCACACCAAATAAAAGGGCCTAGTCACGTCTTGCACCAATACCAAACTAACACTTTTCCTCCATTGTGCCACTTTGACTGCCACGGGGCATGACATGTTACCATGAAATCACTCACATGTGCCCAAACTTCCTCCAGGTTATAAACTAGCAAGGGGTTGGGGTCGGAACCTTGCAATGGATCCCTGCCTATCCAGGCATCTGGAAAACCAGGAAGAAACTAACATGACAAGTCCTTGGAGCTTCGATGGACTAGATGTCTGGTAGCATCTCTCCACACTCATCAACAAGTAATATAAGCCATAGAACTTTGTAGGAAGAATTGTGACCAACCAGGTATCTGGGGTTTCAACAAGAATCGGTTAACTAAACAGGTCGGATGCTTGGATCTCTTGACATCCTCGATGTTACGCCAATGAATATATAGGATCTTATGCATCTCGTGTTGTGTTATATGTTAAAGGGGCCAAATACTAGAACTCGTGTATTATTCTCCTATTTTTTATTAGAATTCTAAGTCATTCCCTGCACAAGGTCATGGAGATGACCTCCCTACTCAACTTACATAGTCATAGAACTGACTTCATATGAAGTCATAGGTTCAAAGCCCGAATCATTTAGGTTCCCAAGAGAAGATAACTTTCCAAGGAAATAACTTTGGGGTCATCCATAATTCAGGTTGACTGACCTATTGATCTTACAATTTAAGGAATATCGACAAGGAGCATGTCATAATCAAGCAAGGCATAGCCCAACTATGGCTTGAACATGAAAATAGTACTGAAAGGATTTTATCTCTTCCTAAGAGTGCAATCACCCAATAGAATATTATTTCAGTTCATTTCAAACTTCAAGAAAACAATTAAACAATAAGGAAGACATTAATGATAAAAAATAATATAATAAATTAAAATAAACAACAACAACCACCATAATTTTATCTTGATTTGAATTTTTAAGTATATATGGATTTATGTTTCAATTTGTTTTAATTCCCTCTCAATATTTAGTAAATATGAGATTAAAATAAATACATATTAATTGATAAAACTAGAAATAAAATATAACTTTAGAATTTTGATTATAAATTCAAAAATAATAAATATAAATTTTCATAATCTATTAAGAAGCAAATATGATTGTAGGTTTATACCTATGGTGAATTTGAACGATGAAGGGTTTCTGCTCTGTGGTAAATCTGAACGGAGGTATACTTGCAAAAATTTTGAAGGGTTTATACTCTACGGTGAATTTGAATGGATAAATTTATACATGTAGTGAATTTGAACGTGAATTGGTACATACGTGCACTGAATTTGAAGGGTTTATACTCTATAGTAAATTTGAACGGATAACTGTTAAAAACCAAAGACCTGAATACAAAATACCACAATAGTATCGAACATATATGAATACAATGACTACACAAGATATATGGAACAATATAGAAAACCACCACTTTATTATATCAAACCCTTAGGGTAGGGAAACACCATATAATGGATCCTATTATGGAAGGGATCCTCTCATGTTTACTTGCCTCTTCGAGGGGGAATCCTCCTATTGACCTACCACTCCAAATACAATACTTTTTCTTCACATCCCAGTACATTGCTTGAACCCATTTATATAGTCCCACCAACCACCTAAGAACATTCTAGAGGAGGAAACTTCTAGAAGCAGAACCTTCTAAGAAGTCTTCTTGCATTTATTATATCTATACTAAGATATCTAACTACCATAGTGAGCCTTATTTAATAATATAATAGACTTAGTCTACCTTACATTGAATGGCCTCCACTATGTCTCTAGCTACCTAACATTCCACCCCCCTTATGAAAGCGTTGTCCTCGAGGCTTGTTATGAGGGTGTACATCCATATACATGGGTTCCATGGATAAGTGTGGAACATAGTGATGAAGTATACTAGAGAACCAGGGTCCCATGTAGAAATGAAAGTCGTCATGTTGAAGCAATCCAACTGCCATTGTAAACCAGGGTCCCATGTCCAAGTGCTCATGTGAACTCCACGTGGAAGATATCGGAACCCAATAACCAACTAAAAATTATGCTCCAAATACTGACACTTGTCATGTGGATCCAAATAAGAATATCCATCTGCATAGTGGGAAAGGGTCGTAGTTGAATCAGGAAGGAATAATACCACTGTAGAATATGCAAGTTCGACACTTGTAGTCATAACTGGCTCTTGATTTGTCACAATAATGTTTTCTACAAAAGATGGAGTAGAGTCATCAAATAAAATACAAAAGTGGTTTCCATCCCATAAATGAGAACTATCCATATACCAATCATCACAATCATCCTCATAATCATACCAAGCATATATTTCTTGATTATATTCTGTCGAGATGAAAATGTCAATGATATCCATGTTATATCTCTCTTGGATCTCATGCAATGTTGGCCCTTGGATATGGAAGTAAGCGAAGATGAAAGCAGAAAAGAAGGAATGTGAACTGCGTGGAGGAAATAGTGACTGATACTGGGTCGAAGTGAGAAGAAGAGAAGAAAAGACGGTGCGAAGTAAGAGAAGGCAGGTTGTTGGACGAGAGGATCAAGGATGACAGATCAGAAAGGAAGACGAATCATGGACAACTCAGCAAGAGGATAAAGCCACCATTGGATGCTTTGGAGCACCGCGCGACAAGGAAGGAAAGATAGGTTGGTGAAGCCCTGAAAACGTGGGTCAATTTGACCTAGGGTTTGAGACACCTAGAGTTTTGGTATCTAAGGTTTTGACACTTAGGTTTTAACCTAAGGGTGTCTGAGAGCTATTGTAATGTATAAATAGAGGTCTAAAGGACATGCGTTGTTGTTGTTGTTGTTGTTGTTGTTGTTGTTGTTATGGTTGGTGCTAGGTTGGTTAAGAGTTCATTGTATTGTATGATTGAGCGAGTACCATTCTGTGAGAGAGAAGTGTTGAGTGAGGGAGCCTTTTGGTATTGTAAGATCTTCATCTCGGTGTGAAGATCGACCTTGCAGTTGGGTGCACAGGGACGGAGAGATAGAGAGGAAAAGAGAGAAGATTTGCAAGCTAAGAGCGCAGACAAGAATTGTATGCTTTCATCTTAATATATTATAAAGCACAGTTCTGTGGACGTAGCCTTAGGGAGAGGGTGAATCAAATATAACTTGTGCTATGTGTGATTCATGTTGTGTTATATGTCATTTGATATGTTTCTATTGTGATATTGTGTTAGATCTAAAGTATAACTTGCGCAGTAGGTGTAAGGAAGATAAAGAATACTAGGTTGTTGTGTGTTGTTGCTTTGAATCCACTTTGCATTCCTTCTGGTTGTAGACACTTATGTCCTGCAACCCCATATAGCTACTTTGGGTGAGAATGCATATGCCTCGCAGGTGTTGCCGAAAGGGCCAGTAGTTAGGGCTTGTTGGTGCGCAATTGAGTATTGAACCATGGGTCTGCCACTGTGCCAACAAATGGTTATGTTGTCGGGACAAGAATCTTCTTGAGGGAATGTCAAGGTGGTTTCCATCGAAGACCAAGATTCAGAAGTGGATAGAAGATAAAGAAAAGGACTTCTCTAAAGCCCAGAACAATAACCCTAATCTTAGTACAGAGGATTGGCTGGGAAGGTATATTTTTACTGATATACACAAGATTTTCTTTAGAGGAATTCATAAGGAGATATATGAGTGGTTAGCCAGATTAGCAGATACCCAGTTCGAGATCAGATCTAATCCACCTGTGGTTTGGATGTCGGTGCTAATCAAGAAGGTTAAGAGAGTTGATAACGTTGTTTCAAGAGTAGTGGATCATTGGTTTGATAATACCATTGAAGGATATATCATCGAGTTTTCTATTGACATAGTAGAGTCGTATAGCCAAGAAGAGAGACATTTCTTTAAGGGACATAGATGTTATTGCATGAGAAGAACATCTTGAAGATACAGTAGTGGGTTATATTGAAGAACTAATGTTCAAGAATTCAGACAATGACAGTGACACAGAGATCAGACATATGCACAGTGGAAGGATATTTAGAGAAGTTCCTTTGAGTGAGATCAAGGACCACTTCTGCAGGAAGAAGGATTCTATAGTGGGAAAGAGGAAGAGCTACTGAGTGAATAAAATTCGGGATCCATTGGACTGAGAGAAGAAAATACTAAATAACATGGTCGAGAAAAACCAGAAACTTTAGGAACTGCTCAGAATGTTGAAGTAAGTACTATTACTCCTCTTGTTGTTTCAGCAGCATTAAGTAACCAAAGTAACCTAAGTTATCAGAGCACTCAAAGCACTTGTACAAGTAGCTCAATACCTATTCAATCAGTAAACCTAGGAAGATCTATGGCTGACAAGATGAGGCTACCCCACCTTTAAGGGAGATGGATCTGAAGATGTTGAGCAACACATGTTTCTATGTGAAGCTATATGGAGTATTAAGAATATCACCGACAAAGCTGTTAAATGAGCTCAATTCAGCACTATCCTGAGAGACCGCGCATTGAGTTGGTACATGAAGTTTGTCAAAGGAGTTGCCCAGCCCAAACTGTTAAACCAGATCAAAACTGCACTGATTGTAGAATTCAAGAAACCCAAGTCAGAGTCACAGTGCATTACAGAACTAAAATAAATCAAGCAAAGAACAGATGAACCTGTGTAGGAGTTTGATTAGAGGTTTAAAACCCTAATAGTCCATTTGAGTTTTCAGATCCCAGACGAGTAGAACAAGGAATGGTTCATTTCTGCCCTCCTACCACACATCAGAGTTCCTCTGATGCAACAAAAGATTTCTTCATAGGCTGAGGCACTGGAGATCGCCATGAAACTAGAATTAGACCCTATGGGAGAATCCAGCTCATGTATGAGTCAAATCTTGAGTCATCTAACTAGCTTATCACTACAGGTCAAAGATATGAAGAAAGACAAGGGAAAAGATAAAAGAGAATATATATAGTGTATTAGATGAAAATCAGAAGGCCATGACAAGGAGCATTGTCCCCCATTTCATGAGTATTTTGCATCTGGAGCCCCGAGTCCTTTAAAGCAAGTTACCCTGCCTTGGTGCGAGGTATGTAGAAATCAACATCACCCTGGTGAATGTTACTATCTACAAAAATATGTCCAGACACCCACAAATCTGTATTGCACGTTCTATAAGTCGATAGGACACGATGACAGGGATTGTAGAGCTTATGATCTCATGCATGAAAGGTCAAGGGATATATACAAAATGCAAGGTGAAGTACAACAAGAAGGAAGAATTGGGCAATATAATTCCCCAAGAAGAGGAAACTTCAACCCTCGTGGTGGATTCATAGGACCAGGAGGAGGAGGAGGTATGGGTCGAGGTCGAGGACAGATCATCTGTTATAACTGCGCACAGATAGGACACTTGTCAAGGGACTGTCATAACCCTTGTACCACTTGCAGCTACTGTAACTCATTCAAACATGTCATAGAATATTGTCTTGCATTGTTAGCCAAACTTCAGGAAAAATGAGGAGGAAACCAACAAATACAACTATTCAAAGCAGAACCTCGAGGAGCAGATCCAAGAGTTGTTGTTATCACTAGAGGAGGCACTGTTACAGGAGAAGACAGAGTGACCCAGGGAAAGACTACATAAGAATCAAGAGTCAGGAAAGATGCAGAGAAGACCCAAACTTTTGATGCAAAGAAAGAAAAACAAGTGTTCGAGGAGGCAAGAAAGGAATTCGGAAGAGATAAGGATTCTTCATCAAAGGTTCGACCAGAAGTGAGAGAATATGGAATACCTCTGGCATTCAATCAATCTACTCTGCCAAAAGAAGGAAAAGAGGTAAGCAACCTCATGGAATTCTTATATACTTGTATCAAGTTGATTCAGAATGAAATTTTTGTACAAGAATTACAAAACTTGATTAGACAGTACAAGCTAGGGAAGGTATACCCCTTACTGAGTAGAGAAGTACACCAAATATCTAAAAAAAGGAGGAAAAATAAAGAATTATACCTTAATGCTCAAATTGGATAGTATGATATAGACTACATCGTCCTTGACTTAGGTTCCGAAGTCAATGTCATGATGAAGTAGACCTGGGCACTGATGGGAAAACCTAAGTTGATCTATTCCCCTATTGGGCCTAGGATGGCCAATTAGCAAG
>ML781128.1:19763-31478 GCA_009831015.1 Picea engelmannii | reverse complement strand
CATCCTGATGAGGGTCCCAGATACACAGATCCCATCAGAGAAGAAGACCACGCATATGAGTTAGAAAACATTTACAAATTGATAGACAGACAACAGGATTACATTAATCCTACAACAAATAGGAATTTAAGTTGGCAAAGTGAGAGTGCATGCTCATCATATTTGGAAGAAGCACTGGAGAACTGGAAGAACAAAATGTATGAAGTATCTACTAGAAGGTGTGCTAGATTGACCAGAGAAGTTCGATGGATCAGCACAACAGTAAGTAACTTGCCCACCTTTGATGGTTTAAATCATTTAGAAGAGTTCTTGATGGAGTTTGAAGAAATTGTACCAATACAAAAAATATTGTTGGCACTATACAAGGCCTTGAAAGCAACTCCAACAAGGTGGTGGGGGACACACAAACACAACATTACAGATTGGATACAATGTCGCACTTTGATGACAGTGCAATTCTCAGAGCAATTAGAAGGCTATGAAGTTAGATACATAGGTCAGAGTTGTCTGAAAGACCATGTGCAAAGTTGCGAGGAAGCCCGGAGTAGCATTCCTCAAGAGAAGTGGGTGGATAAATTCATCAACACATTGGACACAACCCCTATCAATTGGTACCTTCAAGCAGAACTATGCCTCATCACTATAGATTGGGAAGGTATGACCCAAAAATTTGTAACTACCTTCTTATTTGAAAGCCAATATCCTACAGTGGATCAAGTAATACAAATTGTAAGATAGAAAGTGTTCGAGGAGGCACCTAGCCTCCCTTTGGAGCAAGAAGAGGATGAATGGATTGCGCCTCTTCAGAAGTTGCAAGGTTGTTACAATATCAATGTTGATGAAGATGATGATCCTAGGAAGGTGAACATCACCTGAAACAGAAGGCCAAAGAGATATAGAAGGACCAGGAGTTGAGCTACCTTTCATTGGAAAGCCAATTAAAATCAAGAAATTCAACAGTGGAACAGAACAAACACCGAAGCTTGCTAATGTTGGAGATTATTGGGATGTTGCCACTATTGATAAGATCACAGAGTTACTGAATGAGTATTAGGACTTGTTTCCAACCAAGTTCACCGATATGAGGGGAATTAAAGGGCCCATGGGAGAGATAAAAATTCCCTTAAAACCAGATGCAAGGCCAGTCAAACAAAGACCTTACAGATTGAATCCCAAATATAAGGAAAAAGTGAAGATTGAACTAGACAAAATGTTAGAAGCAGGAATCATAGAACCCGTTGAAGAGTCAAAATGGATAAGACCTATGGTGGTGCAGGATAAGAATACTGGAGAAATTAGGATTTGTGTAGATTTCTGAAAGTTGAATGATGAATGTTTGCATGACCCATTCCCTACACCATTCACTGACGAAGTGTTAAACAATGTAGGAGGACAAGAGGTCTACTCCTTCACCGGTGCATTTTCGCGATACCATCAGATCAGGATTTCCAAGGAAGATCTCCATAAGACCACATTTGCAATAGAATGGGGATCTTACCAGTATACAGTGATGGAATTCAGATTGAAGAATGCACCAGCCATCTTTTCTAGGGTAGTGGTCGAAGCGTTTAAGGAGTTTTTACATAAATTTCTGGAAGCATACTTCGATGATTGGACTGTTTTCAATATTTTGCAAAATCATATTGAATGTTTAAGACTAATGTTGGATAAATGCAGGTAATGTCAGATTTCCTTAAACCTAAAGAAGTGCATCTTCTTTTCACCCTTCGAAGTGTTGCTAGGTCATATTGTGTGTAAGCAGAGATTGTTGGTAGATCCATCTAAGATTTCCATTATAATCGATCTGCCCCCTCCTACTTTAGTCAAACAGTTGCGCATTGCTCTGGGACATATTGGATACTATAGGAAATTCATTAAAGGCTATGCACAGATTACAACACCCATGGAGAAACTTTTGAAAAAATATTGTCAATTTCAATGGATAGAACAATGCCAGCAGAGCTTCGACACTCTGAAACAGAAAATGGTTACTTCGCCTATTTTGGTTTTCCCAGATTGGAGCAAGGAATTCCATGTGCATGATGATGCATGATGCAGGAGCATCTACGACGTCATGATGCGAGCCAGCGTGGAGGAAAGAGAAGAACAGCTGGACAGTTCCAGCATATACCTTTTTGAATTACTTTGAAAAGATTGTTGCGTCGTCGTTTGAATGAATGCATTCATATGAGCGCACTTGTAATGTAATGTAGATAAGAAGGCATTTAACAGTTTTAAATGTTGGTAGATAGGGTTAGTTGTAGATTAGACAGTTCCATTTCCAGGAGGGAAAACGAATATAGGCACCCTCCTTGTGTAATTGATCATTATCATTCAACATTAGCATAGAGAGCAAGAGAGAACAGAGCGGATAGTTTGTGAAGAAACCCCATGTACAGATTGAATTAATGGAAGAAAGCTTTGATTCAATTCCATGGTTGTGTTTGAATTATGTGTGTTGTTGATATTATGTTGTTGCATATTTGCTTCTTTATATGCTTATCTTTTATATGCTGCTTATGTGATTGCATATCAGGTTCGGAACCTGAGAGAATGAGTGAATGAGTTTCAATTGTTTCTCTGTTTGAGCCAGGAGATTCCTGCATAGAGTGCAGTTGAATTCCTCCGCATAGAGTGCGTTGAGGAGGCTCTACAGTTAAGCTCTCATCCTCGTTCAACCCGGAGTTTATTTGGATTATTCAAGCCATGCAGGTGAGTGCAGGTCGAACTGAACTTCCAGTAGCAAGTCTGAGAAGGGAAAAGTTGGGTTGCTGTGACTGCGAGTGCATAGAACCTGGACATCTTCAGTATCGTTGAGGGTTGGTGAAGGTCGAGGTTGAGCACAGGGGGAGTGTTTGAGGGAACTCTGAAGGAGTCAGAGTTGCAGAAGCTCAAGAGGGATAGCCCCCTTGCTTCTCGGTGGGAGCAGGCCCCAGTGAAGTTCATACAGAGTGAGGTTGGTGCAGCGGAGAAACTCTTCAGAGGGAGAGGATCGACGACTTGAACCCGTGAGAAAGAATTAACCTCCAAGCGCAGGTGGAATACAAATACCATCGCATTTCGGCGTATCGGGGTTGGCGAGTGCAAGAATTGCATGCACGTCGAAATCGCGAGTCGCGATTTCCCGATTTAATCGGAGCCGTCGATCAGGCAGGGACGTGTGGCACAAGATCCCAGGGAGTCGGGACTCAGCACTTCGACGTTTTCGAAGACGAAGGGAGCATGGAGAAACCGCGAAGCCCCGAATCGCGAAGGGTCCCACAGTGATAACGTGGTAGTGACAGGTGTCATCGGGGTTTCGACATTTGGGACTTTCCAAAGCAAAGGATTCGTGACGATTGAAACCGCGATCCCGCGATCCCTGATCGCATGAGTGAAGGAGCGATGTGGCAGTGTGGCTCCCAGTTAGTATTGGGTGACAGGTGGTGTCAGTTCGGTGTTCAGGGTTTGGAGCTGTAGGAGAACCGCGTTCACGTGAACCGTGAATTCCCGAGTCGCGATATCCCGATTTTCTGAAGGGAAGGGAATCGCCGAAGGAGTTATTGTGGGTGACTCGTGACTCCCGAGGGGAGTTGGAAGAGCTTAGACTCTTCGGGCCCGTGGTTGAAGAAGGTCCTGGTGAGAGCGACCGTCCGCTGAGGGGCGAGATTGCGTCAGAGTGGTATCAGAGCTTGAAGTCTTTTTTGTATACTGCAGGAGAGAGGTGTGAAAGAGAAAAGGAAAACACTCTGATACTCATGACTTGCGTCAAGTGGTATCAGAGCAGGAGTGTCTGTGTTTTCTGGAGCAGAGACAGAAGAGATATAATGTCGCCCAGGAGAGAAAGGCAGTCACCTGATCGTGAGGACAGGGATGCCCGAAGGAGGGGTAGGCCACCGGGGAATCCAGAGATGGAGCGCCAAATACGAGATCTCAGGGCGAGACTCGAAGATATGGAGGCCACCCAGAGGCGTGGAACCGACGCAGGAGAGTTCAGTGACCCCGAGATTGAAGAGGAAGCTGGACATGACCAAGAGGAGGTCTCAACAGAATATGCTTCAACCGAGCGGTTGATCAGAGCTATTTCGAGGATGAGATCGAAGACGAAGATGGACATTCTCGTCTATGAGGGAAGTCTAAACGCAGAAGAGTTGTTGGATTGGATCCGAGCACTCAACACCTACTTCGATTACGAAGACATCGAAGAGGATAAGAAAGTAAGGCATGCCGTCACGAAGCTGAAGGGACATGCAGCCTTATGGTGGGACGAGCTGCAGGCGAACAGGCGTTCCAAAGGCAAACAGAAGATCAAAAGCTGGGATCGGATGATCACCAAGATGAAGGCGAAGTTCATTCCGAGGGATTACCAGATCACTCTGTTCAAGCGCATGCAGAACCTGAGACAGAAGCTGATGACGGTGAAGGAGTACACCGAAGAATTCTACAGGCTCAACATTCGAGCTGGTCATCGGGAGAGTGATGACGAAAAGGTGGCGAGATACTTGAATGGTCTCAGGTATGACATTCAGGACAAGCTGAGCATGATGACCATCCGAACAGTTGAGGATGCGTACCAGATGGCTCTAAAAGCCGAAGAAAAGCTGAGCCGCAAGCAGGGACAGCGAGGGCGAGGCAGAAGCCAGCCAAGAGGCAAAGCGGTTGCCCAGAAAGACTTCCAAAATCCCAGGGAGGATTGGAAGAGACCTCAGGGAAAAGCTGAAAGAGGTGGAATCTCACAGCAGAGGCAGCAAATTGCTGAGCTGAGGAGACGGCAAGATGATCAGCAAGGAGGATACGCTGATGCCAATACATTTCCTCGTACCCGAGGTAGAGGAAGAGGCAGAGGAGGAATTATCACATGTTTCACGTGTGGTAAAGATGGACACAAAGTCGTGGACTGTCCAGATAGAAAAATGGACAGAGGAGGAAAATCTCACGTCGCAGAGGCGCAGAGGCGTGACATGGAGGATGAATACACTGGAAGTGGGAAGTCACTGACAGTGCATAAGGTCCTTTTGAAACCTGAGAAAGAGGTGGAGGACACAGCTCAAAGATGCCGACTGTTCCGGACGACTTGCAAAACCAAGGGTTGGAAATGCAAGGTTATAGTGGACAGTGGGAGCACCGATAATCTCGTTTCAACCGAGATGGTGGAGAAGATGGAGCTAAAAACGAACAAACACCTGAGTCCATACAAAGTGACATGGCTGCAGAAAGGACACCAGGTATGTGTTACAAGACAATGCTTGGTAAACTTTAAAATGGGTGAATATAAGGATGAAATCCTGTGTGATGTCATTCCCATGGATGTCTGTCATGTTTTATTGGGTAGACCTTGGCAGTATGACCGACATCTTGTTCATGATGGGAGGATGAACACATATGCCTTGGAGAAGGATGGGAAAACACACACGTTGCTGCCGATAAGAGATAAGGAGGTGAAGCCGGAAGTTAACAGCACGATACTTCTCATGAGTGGGAAAGAACTTCTCACAGAGCTGGAGAAGGATGAGGATCCACAGTTCTTTGTTGTCAGGAAGCCAAGAATTGTCCTGACAAGCACAAGAGTGGACGACTTGCCGGAAGAGATTCAGGAACTGCTGGGAGAGTTCGTTGATATCATCGTGGACAAACTACCTCGTTCGTTGCCACCGATGAGGAGTGTGAGTCATCACATTGACCTCATACCCGGAGCAAGTTTTCCAAATAAGGAAGCGTACAGATTGACACCTTAAGAGAACGAGGAGGTCAAAAGGCAGGTACAGGATCTGCAGGACAAGGGACTGGTGAGGGAAAGTCTTAGTCCATGTGTTGTTCCGACAGTGCTAAGTCCGAAGAAGGATGGAGGCTGGAGGATGTGTACAGACTCCAGGGCGATAAATAAAATCACCATCAGGTATAGGTTTCCACTGTCGAGAATGGACGACTTGATGGATTGCCTGAGCGGGGCAAATTATTTTTCAAAAATAGACCTCAAGAGCGGATATCATCAGATCCGAATGAGAGAGGGAGATGAGTGGAAAACAACATTCAAAACAAACGAGGGTTTGTACGAATGGCTGGTCATGCCGTTTGGTTTAACAAACGCGCCAAGCACATTTATGAGGCTGATGAATGAAGTCCTACGGGAATTCATTGGCAAATTTGTTGTCGTGTACTTGGACGACATACTGATTTTCAGCAAGACGAAAGCTGAGCACTTGAGGCATTTGGCCATTGTGATGCAAAGGTTACAGCAGGAGAAGCTGCTGATCAATTTGAAGAAGTGTTCCTTCATGCAGACATAACTCATTTATTTGGGTTTTGTAATCTCGGCTAACGAATTAAAGATGGATCCTGAGAAGGTGAACGTGATCAGGAATTGGGCATCGCCGAGGAGTGTTTTTGAGGTAAGGAGCTTTCACGGTTTGGCAAGCTTCTACAGAAAATTCATTCGGAATTTTAGTGGAATCAGCGCCGCAATGATGGACACTGTGAAAAAGAGGCATAAAGTTTTTCATTGAACAGCCAAAGCTGAGAAGAGCTTCAATCTGTTGAAGCAGAAGATTACTGAGTAGCCTACTCTGGTGCTGCCGGATTTTCAGAAGACCTTCCAAGTGAAGTGTGATGCCAGTGGGTATGCTGTTGGAGGGGTTTTGAGTCAGGATGACAGACCTGTTGCATATTACAGCGAGAAGTTGGATGATGCAAAGCTGAAGTACTCCACGTACGATAAGGAGTTCTATGCCATCATACAAGCATTGAAAAAGTGGAGGCATTACTTGATACCCAAGGAGTTCATTTTGTACAACGATAATCACGCATTGTAGTTCGTGAGTCAGCAGGAGAAGTTGAATCAAAAGCATGCGAAATGGGTAGAGTACATGCATAATTTCACATTCGTGATCAAGCACATTTCGGGGACTGCGAACAAGGTAGCTGATGCCTTGAGCAGAAAATGCTTGTTGCTGCGGGAGTTCAGAGTCAAAACCTTGGGTTTTGAAAATTTAAAGGATATGTATGCAGGTGACGCAGACTTTGGCGAGGCATACGAGGTAGCCGAGAACCCAGTTCTCAGGGATAGGAGTCCGTGGATAGACTACTTGATCCAGGATGGATTGTTGTTTCGGGGCAATCAATTGTGCATTCCAGATTGCTCTATGAGAGAGAATTTGGTGAAGGAAAAGCACAGTGGAGGCTTAGCAGGTCATTTTGGACATGACAAGACATTCGCCAAACTGAGCGAGTCTTATTATTGGCCTGGCATGCGCGCAGAGGTTAAACGGTTTGTTGACAGGTGCTGGATATGTCAACATGCGAAAGGCCGAAAGCAGAACACAGGGTTCTATCAGCGATTGCCCATACCTTAGAGGCCATGGGAGGCGATCAGCATGGACTTTGTGTTGGGTTTACCGAGAACTCAGCGAGGAGTAGATTCCATCTTTGTGGTGGTGGACAGGTTTTCGAAGATGGCACATTTCATTCTGTGTCATAAAACCAGCGATGCAACCCACATCGCAAATTTTTTTTTCAAAGAGATTGTGCGATTGCATGGACTGCTGAGAAGCATAGTCTCGGATAGGGATACCAAGTTCATAGGTCATTTCTGGAGGATGCTATGGAAGAAGTTAGGGACGGACTTGGCATTCAGTTCTGCTTACCATCCGCCGACAGATGGGCAGACATAAGTGGTCAACAGAAGCTTGGGGGATCTGTTAAGAAGCCTAGTGACAGAGCATCATAGCAGTTGGGATCAGATCCTACCACAGGCAGAATTCACGTACAACGATTCGGTAAATCGAAGTACAGGTAAGAGCCCATTTCAAATCTTGTATGGGACACAGCCGAGAGGAGTGTCTGAGCTCAGGGAGTCAGAACAGGCTGAAACTAGCAGCGCAAGAGCTGAAGAATTTGTTGAAGCAATGCAAGAACTTCACACACAGGTGAAGCAGTGACTGCAGAAGGCGAACCAGGAATACAAGCGCAGAGCCGATCAAAGGAAAAGACAGCTTCAGTTTGAGGTTGGAGACATGGTTCTTGCGCATTTGAGGAAAGAAAGGTTCCCAAGGGGAACATATAACAAGCTCAAGATGAAGAAGATCGGACCATGTAAAGTCCTGAGGAAGTTTGGCGAGAATGTATATGAGCTTGAGTTGCCAGAGGGCATCGGGATATCTCCGATTTTCAATATTTTGGATTTATACCCATATAAGGCCGAAGATGCAGGAGCTGGAAGTGGTGAGGAACCAGTAATCCAATGGCAGAAGCAATTGCCAGTTGCACAGAAGCTTGAGATGGAGTGCATACTGGACAAGAGAGTAGGAAGGAAGACCAGGAGGAAGCAATATTTTGACTACCTGGTAAAATGGAAGAAGCACCCAGTGGAGGATGCCAGCTGGGAGACAGAGGTCGTTATACAGAAGCATGGGCATAGTGTGCAGGAGCTCATGAGCAGGAGCCCATGAAATCTTTTGAGCCGAGGAGTATTATGACGCAGGAGCATCTACGATGTCATGACGCGAGCCAGCGTGGAGGAAAGAGAAGAACAGCTGGACAGTGCCAGCATATACCTTTTTGAATTACTTTGAAAAGATTGTTGCGTCGTCGTTTGAATGAATGCATTCATATGAGCGCACTTGTAATGTAATGTAGATAAGAAGGCATTTAACAGTTTTAAATGCTGGTAGATAGGGTTAGCTGTAGATTAGACAGTTCCATTTCCAGGAGGGAAAACGAATATAGGCACCCTCCTTGTGTAATTGATCATTGTCATTCAGCATTAGCATAGAGAGCAAGAGAGAACAGAGCAGATAGTTTGTGAAGAAACCCCATGTACAGATTGAATTAATAGAAGAAAGCTTTGATTCAATTCCATGGCTGTGTTTGAATTATTTGTGTTGTTGATATTATGTTGTTGCATATTTGCTTCTTTATATGCTTATCTTTTATATGCTGCTTATGTGATTGCATATCAGGTTCGGAACCTGAGAGAATGAGTGAATGAGTTTCAATTGTTTCTCTGTGTGAGCCAGGAGATTCCTGCATAGAGTGCAGTTGAATTCCTCCGCATAGAGTGCGTTGAGGAGGCTCTACAGTTAAGCTCTCATCCTCGTTCAACCCGGAGTTTATTTGGATTATTCAAGCCGTGCAGGTGAGTGCAGGTCGAACTGAACTTCCAGTAGCAAGTCTGAGAAGGGAAAAGTCGGGTTGTTGTGACTGCGAGTGCATAGAACCTGGAGATCTTCAGTATCGTTGAGGGTTGGCGAAGGTCGAGGTTGAGCACAGGGGGAGTGTTCAAGAGAGCTCTGAAGGAGTCAGAGTTGCAGAAGCTCAAGAGGGATAGCGCCCTTGCTTCTCGGTGGGAGCAGGCCCCAGGGAAGTTCATACAGAGTGAGGTTGGTGCAGTGGAGAAACTCTTCAGAGGGAGAGGATTGACGATTTGAACCCGTGAGAAAGAATTAACCTCCAAGCGCAGGTGGAATACAACTACCATCGCATTTCGGCGTATCGGGGTTGGCGAGTGCAAGAATTGCATGCACGTCGAAATCGCGAGTCGCGATTTCCCGATTTAATCGGAGTCGTCGATCAGGCAGGGACACGTGGCACAAGATCCCGAGGAGTTGGGACTCGGCACTTAGACGTTTTCGAAGACGAAGGGAGCATGGAGAAACCGCGAAGCCCCGAATTGTGAAGGGTCCCACAGTGATAACGTGGTAGTGACAGGTGTCATCGGGGTTTCGGCATTCGGGACTTTCCAAAGCAAAGTATTCGTGACGGTTGAAACCGCGATCCCGCGATCCCTGATCGCACGAGTGAAGGAGCGATGTGGCAGTGTGGCTCCCAGTTAGTAGTGGGTGACAGGTGGCGTCAGTTCGGTGTTCGGGGTTTGGAGCTGTAGGAGAACCGCGTTCATGTGAACCGTGAATTCCCGAGTCGCGATATCCCGATTTTCTGAAGGGAAGGGAATCGCCGAAGGAGTTACTGTGGGTGACTCGTGACTCCCGAGGGGAGTTGGAAGAGCTTAGACTCTTCGGGCCCGTGGTTGAAGAAGGTCCTGGTGAGAGCGACCGTCCGCTGAGGGGCGAGATTGCGTCAATGCATCTTTTATCGCATTAGGAGCATTGTTAGCACAACCAAGAACATGAGACATCAACCACCCGTTAGCGTTCGCTAGTAGGAAGCTATCCACAACTAAGATTAATTACACCACCACTGAAAGGGAAGGTTTAGCCATGGTGTATGCTCTGCAGAATTTTTGCCACTACTTGTTGGGAGGACATTTTAAAATGTTCATTGATCACTCTGCATTGAAATACCTAGTCAACAAGCCAGTGTTGGGGGGAAGAATATGCACATGGCTTCTGCTATTTCAGGAATATGACTTTGAGATCGTGGTAAAACCAGGAAGAATGAACAAAGGTCCTGACCACTTGTCGAGGTTGGAACATGCAGAGGAACCTACTAGTTTGGAGGATACATTGTCGAATTCATAGTTGTTGGCCATCAAGAAGGTTGATGATCAATTCGCAGAGATAGTACAGTTCATGTCAAAAGGAATGGCACCTAGTGATTATACTGTTATTCAGAAGAAACAGTTGGTAGTGTGCACTGCATATTTTTCACTTACAGTTGGACAACTATACAAGATGGGACCTAATGAGATATTGAGGAGGTGTGTTATGAAAACAGAGAGACCATTGATCCTCGCTAAATCCCATGAAGGCATCGTAGGAGGACACTGCGCAGGGAAAGAAACAACGTAGAAGGTTCTTAGAGCTTCCCTTTGGTGGCCTACTTTACAAAGAGATGCTAAGGATTATTGTAGAGCCTGTGATGTATGCCAAAGAGTTGGAAAACTGTCTAGAAGAGATGAAATGTCATTAGCACCCTAGTTAACCCTACAAGACTTTGAGAAATGGACCATTAACTTCATGGGACCTACAAACCCACCAGGAAAGCACGCAGGATATAGATACATAATCACTATGACAAAGTACTTGACCAGGACTGTAGTGCAACTACAGTTGCATGCTTCACATTTGATGATTTCATAACCAGGTCTAGATGCCTGAAGACCCTGATGAGCGATCAAGGCACACATTTTATTAACAATACTATTGAATCCTTGACCTAGGAATTTGAAGTTCACCATCAGAAGAGCACACCATATGATCCACAAGCAAATGGGATAGTTGAAGCATTCAATAAGATCTTGGAGACAACGTTGATGAAGATATGTAGTGTGAACAAGGATGATTGGGATTTGAGAGTACCAGCAGTGTTATGGGCCTATAGAACCACTTGCAAGAAGATGACCATGCAGACTCCCTTTAAGTTGGTTTATGGCCTAGAAGCAGTTGTACCCATGGAATATTTGGTTCTTAGTCTGAGAATTGCATCCTTTACAGATATGAATGGCACTGGCATTGTGCAAGAGAGGCTTGCACAGTTGGTCGAACTAGAAGAAGACATATTTATTGCAGGATTTCACTAGCAGGTTTAGAAAGAAAGAGAAAAGGCCTACCATGACAATCATATCAAGAAGAAAGAGTTCAAGCAAGGAGATCAAGTATTGGTATATGACAATAAGTTCATGAGACATCTAGGGAAGTTTAGGATGCATTGGCTTGGGCCATATGAGATTTCCTATGTTACATAAGGAGGAGTTGTGCAGTTGAAAACTTTGACTAGAGAATGGAAGGAAGGATTAGTGAATGGGAGTCGATTGAAATTGTATTACGACAACCAGTTGTCTCT
>ML781128.1:0-19713 GCA_009831015.1 Picea engelmannii | reverse complement strand
TCAACGACGCTCAGGCGGATTCCGGACCCCCCTTGCCATTCTGCCTTTAGTGGGGGGGAGGGGGGGTCCGGAATAGTGTGGCGTGTGAAGTGGGGCCCCTCCTGTCAGGGCGACTACTGTGTCGCGTCCCCCTCTCGCCACCTGTACTACACCCAAACGCGCGACGGGGCTTGTTCCCATTGGCAAATTCTCTATCCCTTATGAGGTTTATTCATATTGGCCATCCGCTGACCTCGTGGGAATCCATCCTTATGGGATGCACATTAACCCTGACGGGCTTCGACGGTTGCAGAGTAGAACATGTAGATATTACAGTAACCCGTAGCGCGAAATACAAAGGATGCTACGTTCAAATTGAACAGTGAATATAACCCTCGATCACGTGGGAACGGAGAAGGAGCCAGCTTACGCTGGGCCTCCATGGTTATTTAGGGGTTCGAGTCCGACAGAGGACCGCAAAAATTTGATTTTCTTTAGTGGGTGTGTCACAGGAAAACAACATTCAAAACAAACGAGGGTTTGTACGAATGGCTGGTCATGCCGTTTGGTTTAACAAACGCGCCAAGCACATTTATGAGGCTGATGAATGAAGTCCTACGGGAATTCATTGACAAATTTGTTGTCGTGTACTTGGACGACATACTGATTTTCAGCAAGACGAAAGCTGAGCACTTGAGGCATTTGGCCATTGTGATGCAAAGGTTACAGCAGGAGAAGCTGCTGATCAATTTGAAGAAGTGTTCCTTCATGCAGACAGAACTCATTTATTTGGGTTTTGTAATCTCAGCTAACGAATTAAAGATGGATCATGAGAAGGTGAACGTGATCAGGAATTGGCCATCGCCAAGGAGTGTTTTTGAGGTAAGGAGCTTTCACGGTTTGGCAAGCTTCTACAGAAAATTCATTCGGAATTTTAGTGGAATCAGCGCCGCAATGATGGACACTGTGAAAAAGAGGCATAAAGTTTTTCATTGGACAGCCAAAGCTGAGAAGAGCTTCAATCTGTTGAAGCGGAAGATTACTGAGCAGCCTATTCTGGTGCTGCCGGATTTTCAGAAGACCTTCCAAGTGAAGTGTGATGCCAGTGGGTATGCTGTTGGAGGGGTTTTGAGTCAGGATGATAGACCTGTTGCATATTACAGCGAGAAGCTGGATGATGCAAAGCTGAAGTACTCCACGTACGATAAGGAGTTCTATGCCATCATACAAGCATTGAAAAAGTGGAGGCATTACTTGATACCCAAGGAGTTTGTTTTGTACAACGATAATCACGCATTACAGTTCGTGAGTCAGCAGGAGAAGTTGAATCAAAAGCATGTGAAATGGGTAGAGTACATGCAGAATTTCACATTCGTGATCAAGCACATTTCGGGGACTGCGAACAAGGTAGTTGATGCCTTGAGCAGAAAATGCTTGTTGCTGCGGGAGTTTAGAGTCAAAACCTTGGGTTTTGAAAATTTAAAGGATATGTATGCAGGTGACGCAGACTTTGGCGAGGCATACGAGGCAGCCGAGAACCCAGTTCTCAGGGATAGGAGTCCGTGGATAGACTACCTGATCCAGGATGGATTGTTGTTTCGGGGCAATCAATTGTGCATTCCAGATTGCTCTATGAGAGAGAATTTGGTGAAGGAAAAGCACAGTGGAGTCTTAGCAGGTCATTTTGGACATAACAAGACATTCTCCAAACTGAGCGAGTCTTATTATTGGCCTGGCATGCACGCAGAGGTTAAACAGTTTGTTGACAGGTGCCAGATATGTCAACATGCGAAAGGCCGAAAGCAGAACACAAGGTTCTATCAGCCGTTGCCCATACCTAAGAGGCCATGGGAGGCGATCAGCATGGACTTTGTGTTGGGTTTACTGAGAACTCAGCAAGGAGTAGATTCCATCTTTGTGGTGGTGGACAGGTTTTCGAAGATGGCACATTTCATTCCGTGTCATAAAACCAGCGATGCAACCCACATCGCAAATTTGTTTTTCAAAGAGATTGTGCGATTGCATGGACTGCCGAGAAGCATAGTCTCGGACAGGGATACCAAGTTCATAGGTCATTTCTGGAGGACGCTATGGAAGAAGTTAGGGACGGACTTGGCAGTCAGTTCTGCTTACCATCCGCAGACAGATGGGCAGACAGAAGTGGTCAACAGAAGCTTGGGGGATCTGTTAAGAAGCCTAGTGACAGAGCATCATAGCAGTTGGGATCGGATCCTACCACAGGCAGAATTCGCGTACAACGATTCGGTAAATCGAAGTACAGGTAAGAGCCCATTTCAAATCTTGTATGGGACACAGCCGAGAGGAGTGTCTGAGCTCAGGGAGTCGGAACAGGCTGAAACTAGCAGCGCAAGAGTTGAAGAATTTGCTGAAGCAATGCAAGAACTTCACACACAGGTGAAGCAGTGACTGCAGAAGGCGAACCAGGAATACAAGCGCAGAGCCGATCAAAGGAAAAGACAGCTTCAGTTTGAGGTTGGAGACATGGTTCTTGCACATTTGAGGAAAGAAAGGTTCCCAAGGGGAACATATAACAAGCTCAAGATGAAGAATATCGGACCATGTAAAGTCCTGAGGAAGTTTGGCGAGAATGTATATGAGCTTGAGTTGCCAGAGGGCATCGGGATATCTCCGATTTTCAATATTTCGGATTTATACCCATATAAGGCCGAAGATGCAGGAGTTGGAAGTGGTGAGGAACCAGTAATCCAGTGGCAGAAGCAATTGCCAGTTGCACAGAATCCTGAGATGGAGTGCATACTGGACAAGAGAGTAGGAAGGAAGACCAGGAGGAAGCAATATTTTGACTACCTGGTAAAATGGAAGAAGCACCCAGTGGAGGATGCCAGCTGGGAGACAGAGGCCGTTATACAGAAGCATGGGCATAGTGTGCAGGAGCTCATGAGCAGGAGCCCATGAAATCTTTTGAGCCGAGGAGTATTATGATGCAGGAGCATCTACGACGTCATGACGCGAGCCAGCGTGGAGGAAAGAGAAGAACAGCTGGACAGTGCCAGCATATACCTTTTTGAATTACTTTGAAAAGATTGTTGTGTCGTCGTTTGAATGAATGCATTCATATGAGCGCACTTGTAATGTAATGTAGATAAGAAGGCATTTAACAGTTTTAAATGCTGGTAGATAGGGTTAGCTGTAGATTAGACAGTTCCATTTCCAGGAGGGAAAACAAATATAGGCACCCTCCTTGTGTAATTGATCATTATCATTCAGCATTAGCATAGAGAGCAAGAGAGAACAGAGAAGATAGTTTGTGAAGAAACCCCATGTACAGATTGAATTAATAGAAGAAAGCTTTGATTCATTCCATGGCTGTGTTTGAATTATGTGTGTTGTTGATATTATGTTGTTGCATATTTGCTTCTTTATATGCTTATCTTTTATATGCTGCTTATGTGATTGCATATCAGGTTCGGAACCTGAGAGAATGAGTGAATGAGTTTCAATTGTTTCTCTGTGTGAGCCAGGAGATTCCTACATAGAGTGCAGTTGAATTCCTCCGCATAGAGTGCGTTGAGGAGGCTCTACAGTTAAGCTCTCATCCTCGTTCAACCCGGAGTTTATTTGGATTATTCAAGCCGTGCAGGTGAGTGCAGGTCGAACTGAACTTCCAGTAGCAAGTCTGAGAAGGGAAAAGTCGGGTTGTTGTGACTGCGAGTGCATAGAACCTGGAGATCTTCAGTATCGTTGAGGGTTGGCGAAGGTCGAGGTTGAGCACAGGGGGAGTGTTCAAGAGAGCTCTGAAGGAGTCAGAGTTGCAGAAGCTCAAGAGGGATAGCGCCCTTGCTTCTCGGTGGGAGCAGGCCCCAGGGAAGTTCATACAGAGTGAGGTTGGTGCAGTGGAGAAACTCTTCAGAGGGAGAGGATTGACGATTTGAACCCGTGAGAAAGAATTAACCTCCAAGCGCAGGTGGAATACAACTACCATCGCATTTCGGCGTATCGGGGTTGGCGAGTGCAAGAATTGCATGCACGTCGAAATCGCGAGTCGCGATTTCCCGATTTAATCGGAGTCGTCGATCAGGCAGGGACACGTGGCACAAGATCCCGAGGAGTTGGGACTCGGCACTTAGACGTTTTCGAAGACGAAGGGAGCATGGAGAAACCGCGAAGCCCCGAATTGTGAAGGGTCCCACAGTGATAACGTGGTAGTGACAGGTGTCATCGGGGTTTCGGCATTCGGGACTTTCCAAAGCAAAGTATTCGTGACGGTTGAAACCGCGATCCCGCGATCCCTGATCGCACGAGTGAAGGAGCGATGTGGCAGTGTGGCTCCCAGTTAGTAGTGGGTGACAGGTGGCGTCAGTTCGGTGTTCGGGGTTTGGAGCTGTAGGAGAACCGCGTTCATGTGAACCGTGAATTCCCGAGTCGCGATATCCCGATTTTCTGAAGGGAAGGGAATCGCCGAAGGAGTTACTGTGGGTGACTCGTGACTCCCGAGGGGAGTTGGAAGAGCTTAGACTCTTCGGGCCCGTGGTTGAAGAAGGTCCTGGTGAGAGCGACCGTCCGCTGAGGGGCGAGATTGCGTCAATGCATCTTTTATCGCATTAGGAGCATTGTTAGCACAACCAAGAACATGAGACATCAACCACCCGTTAGCGTTCGCTAGTAGGAAGCTATCCACAACTAAGATTAATTACACCACCACTGAAAGGGAAGGTTTAGCCATGGTGTATGCTCTGCAGAATTTTTGCCACTACTTGTTGGGAGGACATTTTAAAATGTTCATTGATCACTCTGCATTGAAATACCTAGTCAACAAGCCAGTGTTGGGGGGAAGAATATGCACATGGCTTCTGCTATTTCAGGAATATGACTTTGAGATCGTGGTAAAACCAGGAAGAATGAACAAAGGTCCTGACCACTTGTCGAGGTTGGAACATGCAGAGGAACCTACTAGTTTGGAGGATACATTGTCGAATTCATAGTTGTTGGCCATCAAGAAGGTTGATGATCAATTCGCAGAGATAGTACAGTTCATGTCAAAAGGAATGGCACCTAGTGATTATACTGTTATTCAGAAGAAACAGTTGGTAGTGTGCACTGCATATTTTTCACTTACAGTTGGACAACTATACAAGATGGGACCTAATGAGATATTGAGGAGGTGTGTTATGAAAACAGAGAGACCATTGATCCTCGCTAAATCCCATGAAGGCATCGTAGGAGGACACTGCGCAGGGAAAGAAACAACGTAGAAGGTTCTTAGAGCTTCCCTTTGGTGGCCTACTTTACAAAGAGATGCTAAGGATTATTGTAGAGCCTGTGATGTATGCCAAAGAGTTGGAAAACTGTCTAGAAGAGATGAAATGTCATTAGCACCCTAGTTAACCCTACAAGACTTTGAGAAATGGACCATTAACTTCATGGGACCTACAAACCCACCAGGAAAGCACGCAGGATATAGATACATAATCACTATGACAAAGTACTTGACCAGGACTGTAGTGCAACTACAGTTGCATGCTTCACATTTGATGATTTCATAACCAGGTCTAGATGCCTGAAGACCCTGATGAGCGATCAAGGCACACATTTTATTAACAATACTATTGAATCCTTGACCTAGGAATTTGAAGTTCACCATCAGAAGAGCACACCATATGATCCACAAGCAAATGGGATAGTTGAAGCATTCAATAAGATCTTGGAGACAACGTTGATGAAGATATGTAGTGTGAACAAGGATGATTGGGATTTGAGAGTACCAGCAGTGTTATGGGCCTATAGAACCACTTGCAAGAAGATGACCATGCAGACTCCCTTTAAGTTGGTTTATGGCCTAGAAGCAGTTGTACCCATGGAATATTTGGTTCTTAGTCTGAGAATTGCATCCTTTACAGATATGAATGGCACTGGCATTGTGCAAGAGAGGCTTGCACAGTTGGTCGAACTAGAAGAAGACATATTTATTGCAGGATTTCACTAGCAGGTTTAGAAAGAAAGAGAAAAGGCCTACCATGACAATCATATCAAGAAGAAAGAGTTCAAGCAAGGAGATCAAGTATTGGTATATGACAATAAGTTCATGAGACATCTAGGGAAGTTTAGGATGCATTGGCTTGGGCCATATGAGATTTCCTATGTTACATAAGGAGGAGTTGTGCAGTTGAAAACTTTGACTAGAGAATGGAAGGAAGGATTAGTGAATGGGAGTCGATTGAAATTGTATTACGACAACCAGTTGTCTCTCAGCTCTTAGTAAAAGAAAAAGGAAAAGGGTCTATGTATTAGGTGTTGTTGAAACTAGGTACCATACACAGAAAAGACAGTCTACACAAGGAAGGAAGGGAGGCATAGAGATGAAAGCATAGGCTGCCCTGAGCAGTTTGAAATCAAAGTAAAATAGAAGAATCGAACCTGAAGTGCCTCGGGACGATTCACAGGGTAGTGTTGGGAGCCTGTTGGCCCTTGGATATGGAAGTAAGCAAAGATTAAGAAAGAAAAGAAGGAATGTGAACTGTGCAGAGGACACAGTGACTGATACTAGGTCGAAGTGAGTAGAAGAGCAAAAAAGACGCTATGAAGTAAGAGAAAGTAGGTTGTTGGATGAGAGGATTGAGGATGACAGACCAAAAAGGAAGATGGATCGTGGACAACTCAGCAAGAGGAAAAATCCATCGTTGGATGCTTTGGAGCACCGCATGACAAGGAAGGAAAGACAGGCTGGCGAAGCCCTGAAAATGTGGGTCAAGTTGACCTAGGGTTTGAGACACCTAGGTTTTTGGTATCTAGGGTTTTGACACTTAGGTTTTAACCTAAGGGTGTCCGAGAGCTATTGTAATGTATAAATAGAGGTCTAAAGGACCTGCTTGTTGTTGTTGTTGTTATTGTTATGGTTGGTGCTAGGTTGGTTGAGAGTTCATTGTATTGTATGATTGAGCAAGTACCATTGTGTGAGAGAGAAGTGTTGAGTGAGGGAGCCTTCTGGTATTGTAAGATCTTCAGCTAGGTGCGAAGATCGACCCTGCAGCTGGGTGCGCAGGGAGGGAGAGACAAAGAGGAGAAGAGAGAAGATCTGCTAGCTAAGAGCGCAGAAACGAATTGTATGCTTTCATCTTAATATATTATAAATCATAGTTCTGTGGATGCATCCCTAGGGAGAGGGTGAACCATGTATATCTTGTGTTATGTGTGATTGATGTTGTGTTCTATGTCATTTGATATGTTTCTATTGTGGTATTGTGTTAGATCTGAAGTATAACTTGTGCAGTAGGTGTAAGGAAGATAAAGAATACTAGGTTTTTGTGTGTTGTTTCTTTGAATCCACTTTTCATTCCTTCTGGTTGTAGACACATGTGTCCTTTAACCCCCTATAGCTACTTCGGGTGAGACTGCATCTACCTTGCAGGTGTTGTCGAAAGGGCCAGTAGTTAGGGCTTGTTGGTGCGCTCTTGAGTATTGAACCCTGGGTTTGCCACTGTGCCAACATGCATTGCAAGAGTAAAGTACCAATAATAACAATCACACTCAAAAGCATGCCAAGCAAGTTCTTCTCGAGCATATTCTATCAAAATGGCGAGATAAATCTGAAGGTGTTCCCTTATTATATCACTGAGATCTTTTAGGGGCATTGGAAATTTTGCAGAGGTTGAAGTGCATCACATATCCATTGGAAAAACCTCATATATTATGCCATAAGAAAGCGTTGAAAATATTCTATTTGATAGCATTGATCTGGTAGAAATCTTAGCACCCTGTGAAAAATTATGAACTCTGCAGTCCCGCCACCGTCACAAAGACCCTAGAAAATTATCGATTTTAAATAGGATATATATTCACTTCTGGAGCTTCGATTTGGGTGATTATTTTTTTGAAATTAGATATTTATGAAAGGGGAACTCAGATCTGTAATTTGTTTTGGCAAATTTGGTCCCAGCTGCTACAGAAATCAGAAAAATTGGGCAATCGTCCGCGGAAAAACCATGAAAATAATAGATTTAAAAATGTCGATAACTTGACTTCCCTGACTCCATTTCAGATGATTATTTTTTTTAATTGGATGTTTTTCTAAGAGGAACTGATATATACAACCATTTTCTGAAAAAATTTCACATATACATACATAAATCGTCTGGAATGTCGCGGCCCTCTTTTTCTTCTCTGAAAAAAACTGCAAAATAGAAAAAACAAATTGCCCACAATTCCTGCCAAGGAAAGTGCTTTGATACCAATTGTTGAGTACCTAAATACATCTACCAATATACTTCAAAAATAACCAAGAATAAAGCAAATCATTCACTAAAATATTGAACACAAAAAATAGAGAAAACCCTTGAGGTAGGGTAACACCAAAGACCTGAATACAAAATACCACAATAGTAGTGAACATATATGAATACAATGACCACACAAGATATATGGAACAATATAGAAAACCACCACTTTATTATATCAAACCCTTAGGGTAGGGAAACACCATATAATGGATCCTATTATGGAAGGGATCCTCTCATGTTCACATGCCTCTTTGAGGGGGCATCCTCCTATTGACCTAACACTCCAAATACAATATTTTTTCTTCACATCCCATTACATTGCTTGAACCCATTTATATAGTGCTACCAACCACATAAGAACATTATAGAGGAGGAATCTTCTAAAATCAAACCCTTCTAAGAAGTCTTCTTACATTTATTATATCTATACTAAGATATCTAACTACCATAGTGAACCTTATTTAATAATATAATGGACCTAGTCCACCTTACACTGAATGGCCTCCACTATCTCTCTAGCTACCTAACATTCCATCCCCCTTATGAAAGCATTGTCCTTGACGCTTGTTATGAGGGTGTACAACCATATACCTGGGTCCCATGGATAAGTGTGGACCATAGGGATGAAGTATACTAGAGAACCAGGGGCCCATGTAGAAATGAAAGCCACCATGTTGAAGTAGTCCAACCTCCATTGTAAACTAGGGTCCCATTTCCAAGTGCTCATGTGAACTCCACGTGGAAGATATTGGAACCCAATAACCAACTGAAAATGATACTCCAAATACTGACCCCTGTCACGTGGATCCAAATAAGAATATCCGTCTGCATAGTGAGAAAGGGTCGTAGTTGAATCGGGAAGGAATAATACCACTGTAGAATATGCAAGTTCGACACTTGTAGTCATAATTGGCTCTTGATTTGTCACAATGATGTTCTCTACAAAATATGGAGTAGAGTCATCAAATAAAATACAAAATTGTTTGCCATCCCATAAATGAAAACTATCCATATACCAATCATCACAATCGTCCTCATAATCATACCAAGCATATCTTTCTTGATTATATTCTGCTGAGATGAAAATGTCAATGATCTCCCTATTATATCTCTCTTGGATCTCATGCATTGCAAGAGTAAAGTACCAATAATCACAATCACAATCGAAATAATTCCAAGCAAGTTCTTCTCAAGCATATTCTATCAGAATGGTGGGATAAATCTGAAGGTGTTCCCTTATTATATCATCGAGAGCTTTTAGGGACATTGGAAATTTTGCAGAGGTTGGAGTGCATCACATATCCATCGGAAAAACCTCATATAATATTCCATAAGAAAGCGTTGAAAATAATCTATCCAATAGCACTGATCTAGTAGCAATCTGAGCACCCTGTGAAAAGTTATGAACTCTACAGTCTCGCCACTGTCACAAAGACCCTAGAAAATGATCGATTTTAAATAGGCTATATCTTCACTTCTAAAGCTTCGATTTGGGTGATTATTTTTTTTTAAATAGTTATTTTTCAAAGGGGAACTCAGATTTTTAATTTTTTTTGGCAAATTTGGCCCCAGCTGCTATAGAAATCAGAAAAAATGTGCAGTCATCCACGGAAAAACCCTGAAAATAACAGATTTTAAAATGTCAATAACTTGACTTCCCTGACTCCGTTTTGGGCGATTTTGTTTTTAAAATTGGGTGTTTTTCTGAGAGGAGATGAGATATACAACCATTTTTGGCAAATTGTGCATAGAAATATACGTAAATCGTCTGGTATGTCACGGCCCTCTTTTTCTTCTCCGAAAAAATTTGCAAAATAAAAAAAACAAATTGCCCACAATTACAACCAGGGAAAGTGATTTGATACCAATTGTTAAGTACTTGAATAGATATACCAATATACTTAAAAAATAACAAAGAATAAACCATACCATTCACCAAAATATTGAACACGAAAACAGAGAAAACCCTTGAAGTAGGGTAACACTATATATTAATCCTTAAGGAAGGATAACAATCCTCAAGCAATTATTGATACATTCAAAATATTCTTCACTATGCTCCAATACTTTGCTTACACTTATTTATATAGCATTCTCTATGTTCTAGAAACATTCTAGGGAATGAATCTTCTAGAAAGCTTATTTATTGTATCTAACTACCATAGTGGACCTTATTTATATGACCATGAATCTGACTCCAATCATAGACCTTTGACCCTAACTCTAAACCTTTCCATGCAAAAATTCCCCATTGAAGAAAACTTATGTTAATCAAAGTAACCTATTTTTTGACAAAAGTAAAGTCGATATTTTATTAAAGCATTTAAATAGTGAATTAAATCTCCTAATTTATAAGGACAACATCAAATACCTCTATCATAATTTTACAACAACCCTTTCCACTTCCATTAAAAGTTCTCTTTTGAGGTTTCCTATAAAAAGAATAATAGAACAACCAATCCTTGGTATGATAACGAATGAAAAATTGCTAGGAAATCCATTAGGGATGTTTCTAATGAGTCCTTAAAACTCAATAAGATAAATACACACAAATAACTAATTAAAAGGAAAAAAATGTACCATATAAATAAAAAGCAAGAGCGGATTTTATATCTATCTAAGCTTGATCCTAAGAAGTTTTGGAAACAAATTATAATTTGTAATACTAAAGAAACTAATATGATTCCCTTGAAGGACTAGAATTCATACCTTAAAAATCTTTTTGGATTTCTCAATGCCATGGACACCATTCCAATTGTTCCTACAAAGGATGAAGTTTTTTTCTATGGAAGACATAGAGTTCAGGGTTAAGAGACCTACAAATGGGAAATCTAAGGACATTAAAGGATACCAAGTTGAAATTTCTAAAATCAGAGGGTCTATCCTCATCCCTCACATACACAAGCTCTTCAATTTAGAAATCAAGCAGGGCTTCCCTAAACCTTGAACCCAAAGCCTCATTATACCTATTTTTAAAAGTGGGGATACAAACATTCCCTCTAATTATAGGACCGTTAGGATTAGCTCGATTTTAGCCAAGCTATATGGAATTATTTTGGAAAAGAAGATTAGCCTATGGCCAGAGAGTCATGGAAAAAGAGGCAAAGACCAGGTCATATTTAGGAGATACCATTCAATTTTGGACCACATTGTTACCCTTAGGATCATTGTGGAGGAGTATTGTAATAATAAAACCAATATCTTGTTGTTTCATTGACTTTAGAAAACCTTTCGACATAGTATCCAGGACAAACCTTTGGGATAGGTTGGAAGATATAAAAGTTCCTTTCGAGTTGAGGGATGCTACAATAAGGTTGTATGAGAACGTCATTTCCAATTTTAGGAACACTGAAGGTTGGTCAGAAGAAATTAACCACAATATTGGAGGCAAGCAAGGTTGTCACTTGTCCCCCACCCTTTTTGGCATTTACATTGACAAGTTAGAAGATTGTTTGAAAGAAGCAGGTTGTGTTGGCCCAACTTTCATGGGTATAGTCATCATTCTTATTATTTACTATGATGATATCATTCTTATGGTGAGGATCCCCCACAATCTTGGAAAGCAACTTAGAATCCTCAATTATTTTTTCTCCAACATGCGTATGATTGTTAAAAAAATCATGATAATTAAATCCAATAAAATCATCTATGATACTTTCATATATGACAACAACAACTTGGAGGAAGTGCCTTCATAAAAATATCTCATAATCAATATTCACCACAATCTCAACCGGAATTATAGCATCAAGAAAATGACAAACGAAAGATGGAAATATTATTGTGG
Source organism: Picea engelmannii (assembly GCA_009831015.1). Taxonomy (NCBI): domain Eukaryota; kingdom Viridiplantae; phylum Streptophyta; class Pinopsida; order Pinales; family Pinaceae; genus Picea; species Picea engelmannii. Next base: position 7,692 of record ML781128.1, on the reverse strand, counting down.
GCATGAAAGCAATTGTAAATTAGTAGATCTTTGGATATGGGACAGTAAAAAACTCCTCTTTGAGACTCTTGTTGGATGCAAAGTTTGGGGATGTGGTATCTCTAGAGATTTTTGGAGATAGATAGACCATATCTAAAATAAATGTATAATGTATAATCTCAAAATTAAAGAAAATACATTATATCATATCCTCCTCATAGAAGAAAGTCTTTCCCCCGTTGAGAGCACAACTATGACTAGATACCTAATGTATGAGAACAAGTTAAACAACATGGAAGACAAGAGGCTTCCTAAAATTGCTTCAAACTTCAGTCAAAACCACCTTTGGCTCAAGCGGGGATGGCACAAAGATGCCCAGTCTTGGCTAAACCATTGGGGAATAAAGGAAGAGTTCATTTTTTAATATAAGGACAATTTTAAAAATATTGTTAAATTAAAATTTAAGGAGAAAATGTGGTGCAATAAAGAATTAGAGGGAAAAATAAAATTAAGATATTATAAGGATGTAATCAACCCTAATCTAGAAGATAAGAAATATCTCTCTATTTTGACAAGTGTAAAGAAAAAAATAATTTTGACAAGTGTAAAGAAAAAAAAAACAGTGTTAAAATAAGAACAAATCCCCATGAGCTCCATAGTGAAACTAAACATTGGTCAATTCCTAGAACGCTATGGGATGAAAGAGTTTGTCACCTTTGTGACACTAACAAGGTTGAATATGGAAATCACTTTCCCTTAGATTTTCCAACATATACCCATATTAGTCTCAATTTCAAAATATTTTTCACTCTGCCAAACTTCCTAACCTTTCAAGAGATTCGTAACAACAAAATTCACTTGTAATATTATGTTCTTGTGGTTTCCTCAAGATTTTCATCACATCCGTTATGACACTCACTGACTGTTTATCTCATTTGATGGTGTTATAGGATGTACAAGCAAACATGTATTTATCATATTTGTATTCATTGAGTGAATGAAGTTCAAGTAGAATAGGGGAAAGTGAGACATCTAGTAGATCTAACAGGCGGAGATCAACTAGAGGTGAGAATATCAGAAGAAAATTCCATGGACACATGGAAGTCTTTCTTGTTAAATGGGGGTCATGTTCTTATGATGATGAGAGCATAGACGACATCAAGGTGCCCTTGAGGTACAAACATATAGTGAAACGATGGGTACCAAAGGATCTTCCCGAAATAAACATTGATTTTCGTGTCAACAAAAGGATACACTGCATTGCTCCATCGTCATTACATGTTTTGGGGCTATTTTCCATGGATGGCATAAAGGTCTTTTACAAAAAATTAAATGAATTGATGGAGTATGTCGGACCCTGTTACATCTACAAAGATTGGATACGGATAGTCCAATATAACAAAGTATGTGAAGATATGGTGTGGTTGCAAATTATATACAACTAAAATACAAGGATCAAAATAAAGTAGCAACTATGTATATTGACGAAAGGCCAAAAGTAGCGGGGAATATTCCAGGGTTTATAAATATTACATGACCCACAACCACAAATAAGAAACCCAATTACATATTTGAGGGACATGAAGGAAATCGTGTATTTTTATGTGAAATAAAATCAATAGTTGCAGGGGAAGAGTTGTTGATTGATTACAATTTGAATCAAATAGATACAGACATTTCTATTATGGGGGCGGTATGTATACTATCTTACCCAACCTGTAAGCAATTACTCTTATATTTTATGATTTTCATTATGTTCTTTAGTCACTCTTTACTTTGATGTTTTTATCATGCCATGTTTTTGTCCCATGTGTTTTCATGAACTAATTTTATTTCTCATACATTTTAATTTATTATATTTTTTGGGTGTCTGATGACAGAACCCAAAGAAAAGAATAAGGAAGATTGTGATAAAATCAAACAAGAAACTCCATTTTGAATCCAGAAAACAAAGTTTCAATGGAAACTCCATTGGCTCAAGATGGATTCTCAATCCGCAAGGTATGTTCCGATGAACCGTTCTCATATTCCTGGGTTTCCAAATTGTCTTTCGTGCATAGATTGGCAATAACGTTTTCCTAGATTCAAAGATGGAAACGAGGATGATGTTGTTCTTCATTTGGTTAAATTTCACATGCATATATGTAGGCTTGGGGTTGAGTTTCATGAATATTGTTTAATGAAAATTTTCATGGTATATTTGGAGGAAAATGTGAGATCTTGGTATGAAATGTTGCCACCTTGTAGCTTGTATTCCCTTAAATATTTCCATTCAGTATTTTTTCAGAAATATAAAGACTCGTATCCTTCTTTGTTGTTGGTTGAACATTGTTGTGATCATTTTGAAAACTGCATTCAACATATGAAAGATTATTATGGTGATGAAGAGCTTATGGGCGAATAAACTCAAGAATCCTTGTATGAAAACCCTTTTCAACATCAGGAAGAAAAATTAGAGGTTAATTGTCTTTATACTCAGGAAAATTTCCAGCATATTTCATCCCCTGAGAATGATGAATATAGTCAACAATCTTGTCAAATTTCAATGGATCAAGAGAAGGATATTGATAGTTCATTAGATGTTGAATCAGCTCAAGCTTTTACTGCATCATTTATTCAAGAAAATAGTGAAAAGGGAGATCAAAGTTCTATTCATGAATGTACTTCTCTTGAAATCATAAATTCAGAAAATTTCACAAAATCAAGATTGTTATTCTTTTGAATTACATGAAGAAGAATCTTTGCACATTTTTCTCATACAAAATTATGATGTTGCATATGAAGATTTTCAAGAGCATATACATTTTTCCCTGATGTGAATGGTAAAGAAGATAAAATTATTATTGTCATTCATTTTGAGAATGATCTTAAAACTAAAGATATAAAGCAAGAACAACCAACAGTTGAAGAAACGAAAACAACAAAAGATGAGTCTTGTGTATTTCCTTTTGCTTATGAACAAGATGAAATTATAGATGATCATTGTCCTTTTCTTTTTGTTGATAAAAAAGAGGTAGTTATTCATGTTTTCGAAGATCCTTTGGCTAGTATGTTGCAATCATCAAAAAAGGAGAACATTGTTGCATTCATGGACTATGAGTTTCAGTTTCAGTTGGAGTTTGAGTTGCCATTTTCCAAGTTTTTCTTTCTTCTGGAGAGTCAAAGAAAAGTGCATTCAAATAGTCGTTTTCTTTCATGGTTGCATTGGAATTATTGTATCACTTGATCCGAGTTTTTTTTCAGCAACTTAGAGTAGGAATTTGTTTGCAAATAAGCTCATGGGAATGAGCATATTTCAACAGTTTTCAATTTTGATTTTCAGTAGTGAGTTTTGCAGTAGTGTATTGTTTCCCTTTTGCAGTGATCCGTGTGTGGTTTTTAGGTTTCAGTTTGCATTTGGTTTCAGTCGAAGAGCAGGTTACAGGTTCCAACCTGAAATATGTGACATGACTTGGGATCAACCCAATGGATCAGGAACATGTTCTATGGGTTCTTTGCTTCCTCATAGGGATGACATCTCCATTGGAGCCAATGTTGGCACTCCATAATTTTTATGCCAATTTATGAGCATGTTCACTCATTTTGCAGCATTTTGGCATTTTTGCAGTGACATGGCACTTTTGTACCACCAATCAACTCTAGTTATTTCACAGTGATGGGTAGCCAACATTAGCTTAGTTTACAATGATTTGGCATTTTTGCAGTTACATGGCACTTTTGTAGTGCCAATCAACTCCACTGATTTCGCAGTGTCGGGTAGCCAACATTAGTGCCATTTACATCATCGACAAAAATCAAAGTTCAACTCCAGTGATTTCGCAATGTCGGGTAGCCAACATTAGTGACATTTACATCATTGACAAAAATCAAAGTTTGAATTGGCAAGAAATTCATAATTTTGGTAAAATAGTTTAAATGTTTCTCTTGGGTCCATTATGGTTTATATGAAGGGTTTTATATATAGAAAGAAAGTATTTTTAACGTCCACGAGGCTAAAATTAGCCTATGGGACAGATTTCTTTTCCATCTGGATTTTGTATTCGGCCCTTTTCCCGTGAAGTTTTACAATAACTTCTCCCATCTTCTCGACAAACTCTTAGTTGAATAGATTATCCCAAGAACTAGTTGCCAAAATACCTACATAATTTTCCCTGTTGTCTTTTAAGGCTTCACATTCTAAAATGAAATGTTTTTTCTGTGTACACTTTTCCAGAAGAGCATAAAATACATACGCTTTCCTCCCACATGTTTAAAAAACGGTAGGCCAAGACCCAATCTCCAACCATCTGTTAAATCCACGAGCCAACACAACAACATAATCCAACAATATTTTTCATCCACAAAGTAATATACTTTTCCATCTAGAAAAATAATCACATCCTTGGTAATGTGGATAGGGATATGATGTTTGATGTATATTCTCATTGTAAATATAATTTTATGTCTAACCCTATAAAAAATTCCATACTTGTTTTCCTTTGTGAGGTTATGATATTGGAATTTCACTAGATTTTGCTCATGCTTCTCTTGCCTGGATTTTGGAAACCCTAGGTACTAATTCTAGTAACATAACACAGTTGAAAAGAAAGCGATGGCATGGAATTTTTTAGTTTCTTGGAAATTCCTAAGTGGATGGTCCATAACATTTGATATGACAACCCTAAATCAAATATTGTAGTTTTTCCCTCCTTAGTGAGCCAATTGATTATAAAGAAGAATTTGCTTGAGAACCTAGTAGTGGTTTCTTTCCCCCAATTTTACATAACATCCAAAACAAATATTTATATAGGCAAGAGAATATCTCTAGGTCATATGTGGGGGTAAAATATATGGGCTCTTTGACCCATCTGATCAAGAAATTATTTCCCAAAACATAAATGAAACATTGAATTGAAAGGAACAAAATTTATGAAATAGGGTATCTTACCTAGTCTCTAACCAAGATCAATCATTGTTCCTTAATGGCATAATGATTTGCAATACACTATTGAATGATTTCCCTTGAATTAACAACTTTTAGGAAATATGCATCCTTCACTAGCTTGGATATCCATGCTACTTCTATCATTGACCTACTTTGAGATATGTAATTTTGTATCCATAGAAATCTGTCATTTCTAATGATGAGGGAATTACAAGTATCTATAACAACGAGGTTTCCTCTTCAAGTAAGGATCAAACAATGTTGAATAACCCAAATCTTGCATGGTATATTTGTTTGGTGTATGTGGCCAACATTGAAGGCGTTTGGTCATGGGCTTGTGCATTTGGTTTCAATTTGTTAATGGAGGTCAATCCCACCATGTATTCAACACCAAATCCACTAAACCCAAGTGAAATGGAAAAGGTAAGCTCTAAGCAAAGAAGAAGCTTTCATTTCCTTTCCATTGTGTGATGTTTGCATGGTAATTAGGTTGATATGAGGCTAGGGTAAAACTATTTGTGCATTTCCAACCTCCATTAAATGATTAATTCATTCTTTTCTATTTTGGGTAGGAACCATTTTTCATAACCTCTCTATATCTCATTGTTTTGCAACAAAATGCACAAAGGCCAAACTCTACTTGACCTCTTGCACTGCATTGTTTATGACTATGAGCATTGAAATATACAACTCTAATACTTGATATTCGTGAGAGGGAAGGTATGTGAGGATTAAACCTGAATATTTTTATGTTTTCTTACTATGTTGCAACATATATGTTGAGGTTGATTTCAACCTACATCTGAATGGATTAGTAATGGTTTGAATGGTTATCCACTAGAATCAAAGTGTACATACATTTATGCATAAATTGTGGTAGAATATTAACCTTGAGGGCAGAGTTGGGGCACAATGGGTAACATATTAGTATTGTTCATTGCTTGTTAAATGCATGCCTAGGTGGTGTTTGAAGCTTTATATGGCAACCTCTTTGAACAGGTCAAAACCCAGTTTGATACATGCATTGAAAACATGTTATAAGGATACATTTAATTGTACACTTAGTACAAGAGATACGATTTTGTGCCTAGACGCATACTAATGGATGTACCCTTTTGAAAGGTTAGTGAAATTTTACTATGTCTACTTAGGTCCACACGAATTTGAACATATTATGCTCATGATCTAGTACAACACTAACAAATGCTTATTCATACTTCTAATTTGACTGCAAGTTTTGTGTGTATTTTTTTTAGGAACATGAAAGTTTTCAAAACTTATGTTAAGAATTGGAACAAGCATAAAGGGTGAATAGTTGAAAACTACACCATGAAAGAATCCATCAATTTTTTTGTTGGATATGTGGAATGTATGGAATATATTGGAAGCATGCCTAGTAGAAATGACGTTTGGGATGATGAAGAGGGAGAGGTTGTTCATTATGGGATGGTCTTATCTAGTGAAACTTATATTGAATTAGATGATATCAGTTTGTTATAATCCCATAGGTGGGTCTTGTACAACACAAATGAACTTCAACCTTAGATAGGGTAAGTAATAAGCATGACCTTATAAAACCCATTTTTAGTAGATTATATCAAAATATCTTGAAGACAATGTTCATTGACATGAATGGAAATTAGGATGCAATTGAGTGAAATCTCCAATACAAGCATCCAAGCCAAAAAGGATGAAGCTTGGTTACAAAAGCTTGACAACTAACAATTTAGTGATTTGTATCATTGAACAAAACTATTATGATATAGTTTTGAATTGCATGGTTTTTTAACAACATTTAATAATTTACAGGTGGAAAGAAAAAAAAAAAATTTAACCCTTAAATGGTTGGCACATAGCCCAAGGAAATATAAAACCAAGTACAAGGGATACTTAATCAATGGGTGTATATTTCATATTAAAATCATAAAGAATGTTAGAACCACCCAAAATAGTGGCATGTGCATAGATGCACAAAATTTAATAAGGTCGTGTGAAAAACAATAATCCTATACATTAGATGATAACATATTTTGGAGTGATCCAAGAAATAATTATATTGGACTACTATTGTATGGAGTATCCCTTCTTCAAATGTGATTGGGAAGATGTATACAAGAAGAATGGAATGAAAACTAATGAAATTAGTTTCACAATAGTGAATCTAAATGGATGCTTAAGAAATCATTATTGAGTGCAAGATGATTCAGTAAATATGATGAAGTTGTAGTTGATGGTGACATGGATTATGTTCGACTAAATTGTGAAGGCACATGTTTAGAAGTTAATAAATAAGTAGTATTCATGATCTATTTATCCATTCTCATTTAATTTGTATCCATGGAAAATAAAATTACATTTTCATACTCTTAATTGTTTTGAATGTACCTATACCAATTAATTTACTATATGTTTACTTGAGTTCCATTTTTAAGTTTTACTATCTTCATATTGAAAAAAAATTTGACATAACTATTGAATATTCTCAAAGCCCACCCGAATGTCCTTCAAATTTTAATGTATATGAAAACAAAAACTATTGAAGATGTTCAAGGAAAGTCATGTTGTGGCTCTATTTATGTTCTCACTATAGTACTAATGGCTCGTGATATCTATTGTTTTCAGTTTGTTATGTGATTCTTAGAACTATACATTGCTTTTTTCAAAGGATTGTATAATTGGCAGTTTTAAAATGTTCTGATTTTTACCCTTTTGTGAAAGATAGTGGCAAGTTTTGTATAGATAAAAAATGATATTTTTTGTGTTGATAGTTGGTTATTCTTAGGTTCATT
>ML781127.1:379086-400697 GCA_009831015.1 Picea engelmannii | reverse complement strand
GGGGGGGGGGGGGGTGTTGGGGTACATGCTCAAATACATACTTAGTGACATACTCATTTTTTTTCATTTTTCCTACTATTTAGGATGACTACTATTTATTGAATGTTTATTTATAACAGGTCTATTTTTAGTCGGTGGCTGCCTATATGTAATACCTTGGGTTTCCAAAATCGTGTGCTCATAAACCACCATTAGGAAAATTCCTATTTTTCAGCGGAAGAGCGCTTCATTCCCTGATTTTAGGAGATAATTCCTATTTCATGGCTAGAGAGCGCACTTGAGTGAGAATATTATTCTCCTAAGGAAGTGCACATTACCCATCTTATTCTTAGAGTTAACTTATTTCCACTTATTTAGTGATTTTCCATATTTATGAAATTCTCTCTCAGTTAGGACTTTAGTTCCATTTTTGGACTCTAGTCTTATTCTAGGAGAGTTTTTCTATTATGGAATGCATGCTGACTTCATCGAGAGTTCTCATTGATTTCACGACTACATTTTTGAATTTTTATTATTATTAGCAACTTTTGAATTTAGTTAACCGTTGCAAGTGGGAGAGTTTTTTTTGTTTTTTAACTTGAGCATGCACATGGAAACCCCAACCTAGTGCACATTAATCCTCTTGTGGAGAGATCTATATATTGTACTCATGATCAAGGATTAATACAGTGTGATTCGAGTTGGTTTCTCAATCTCTTATGTGTGAAGATTGGTTCTATTTTTCTCTCTCCTCTCTTTCTTTTGCAATTAAGTAGTGTAGTATTTCCTACTCACAATTAGGTCTTGGAGTGTGGTTTAATCCTACAGAAAGGGATCAACACAATCATGTGAAATGAATTGAAATCAGAATCAAAAAATAGTTCTAAGTGTCATCTCCCATGATCATGTCAAATTTATGAATCCTTTATTTTTCTCGAGTCGAGTCCTCCTCTTTAGGTGAGAAAAATATTCAATGATTGAGGTCTACACACATGTGTTTACAAAATAAGATTATGTCTAGTGAAACATGGTGTGCTAAATATCATCAATAAAACTAGTGACCAATGACATGAATTTCTCCGGTAACCACTTTTAGAATTTTTTTTTACATCCTTTAACTAATCAATTCTTCTAGGTTTAACTAGCTACCAGGATAGTAAAAATTTGACCGAGAAGAAATATGGACTAAGACAATTTCCTCCCAGAAAACACACTTTTAGGAACTTTGTGACATAATCAAAAAATGAAGATTGTATCCAGGTTGGCTTGAAACAATAAGTCACAAGGAAATGATTTGATTAAATGAGGAACCATACATGATGGCGTGCCTTAGGTACAAATTTGAATCTTACCATTTTTATGTTGCCAAGATCCCAATAGAAAAGTGGATTCAACTACCTTGAGTCGTATTTGGTTAGTGGAAGTTCCCTTTCGAGCAACAAGTGATTCTGGTTGTGATAATCAATAGGTCTACCCCGAAGTAGTGCATTTTGATGTTTTTCCAGTTGAGTATGGTCAAAACAAAGTTTCTTCTAACAACTCCTCTATTATATCTTCAAAATCAAGTTACAGACCCTGTATGGTTGGATTTTGAATAGGTTCCATTTATAGAACTAGGAAAATTATCAACACCACCCATAAAGGATAGCGATAGAGAAAGGCTGCACACAACCCTTTTCCTTTTGGAATTTCTTTGAATAAGGAATCACAAACGATTAGGTAGTATTTCATCAATTGCATGTGTTTCTTGCTCTATGTTTCATGCTTCACAAACTGGGTTGGGATTTGAAAGAGTATTTATGGTCGACCTTCTCAACACTCTTCCTAATCTAAAATATTTGCAAACCAATGTATTTTCCATATTGGGCAATAGAGTCAACTTTGGGTTTCCCAATGAATGCGTTTACCAGGGCGAAGCAAGAAATGGAAAACTCTAAGTTTCCATGTATAGAGATAAGCAAGATGTAGTATGATACTTTGGTCAGTATCATGCGGGTGAAGCCATGAACATGTGCAATTGGCATTCACTTTCATGGGTTATGCATAAAAAACTAAGATATTCAATACTTTAAGTGTTCTCCTCTAATTATATATTGACAAATCTGAAGGGAAAGCCATTTAGTGTTGCGGGGTGAAATTATTCGCTTCTAATCTCATGAATTTTAAATTCTAATCCTCCCTAAACTATAAAGTATTCTATAGTAGATACTTTTTTAGAGGCTCAGGATCATGGTTTTTTAGCTTATTGTTGTCCAGTTGTCAATGCTAAGGTGAATGTTATTGAAGCAAATGAATCTTTATTTGAAACTTTGCAAAATGATTTTGCACAAGGTTTTCTCATGAAAATGTAGAAAAACCAAAACTAAGCCAAGCTTCCAGTTAGACAACAAAACAAAAGGAATTAATGAAAAAAGAAGAAAAATCTTATGCATAAGAAACTAGAATTGGAATACCCCATCCTAAATTGCAACAAAACCCAATAACATCTGGTAGATTTTATTCAAAAAACCAAAATAAGCCCAAAATATATGCAACATAAGAATAAATTGAAGTAAAATTTATGCTACGTAAGAAGAGATGGAAGTAAAAACTATGCTACTCCTATCCCTACTCTGGCTGAAAATAGACTATGTGAAAACATAGTGCCAATGTAGCTATTCAAGCAACTCCAAAATTGCATTCACATGTTCATCAAAAGTCAATAGCAGAAATTGTAGTAAGAGACCAACAATAGGAAGAATTGAATCAAGTAATCCTCTATCCAACATGTGGAAGTTGGTAGTGTTATTACTCATGCGAAACATAGACAAGTAAGATTCCTCCAACCAAGCTTCAATACTATCATAAAATTTACAATGACCATCATAGAACTGTTGGAGGAAACTAAAAAATGAGTGGCATACCTGATGAGAACCATGTATGGAATTTGCATGAAATGTACCTTGTGGGAGAATCTTAGTATTGATGGTATCATTTATTTTATAAGTAAAAGAAAGATAATGAGAACCTAATATAACCATCGGGCGAAACCGAAGTGCCTCATTATCCAGACAAGTCTTCTTGGGATCACACTTTACATAACCCATAGATCGAGAGGAATAATTGTATCTAAATATTGCACATGGGAAATATTCCACCACTAAATAAAGAATTCCATAAATACTATGGTGGCATCCAACAATATCATTTGTTTCATCACAAAGTATGTTCAAAATGACAAGAAATAGGTACCCACTAGTTTGAGGGAAACATAGAAAAAATGATGACTCCAAGCTCTCTCCTATAACATCACCAAAATCATTTGAGGAGTGTTGGAGTATTGAAATAGAATCCAAGGATGAGTGATGCATTTCCTCCTGAAGATTAACTTGTGATTCTTGAGCAAATTTAGATGGCCATGCTTCTTGGGTGGATTTGATGTTTTTGTTATCTTGCATGGTGATGGACTGTCCATTTGTTGTCCTTTCCCCATAGGGGTCTAAACATTCTTTGTGTTCTGCATTTATTGTGTCTTCCATCATTAACATCTATGTATTGAGATAAGAAATTCTAGATTGTACAATATCATTGAATGACAAGTTGGTGCTCACATTCACTTCTAGAACAAAATAAAATCATGAAAATAGGGTTATCATCATCGAATTTCGTTTCAGTGTGTTCCATAAATTTAAATTGCAAAGGATTTTCAACATTGTGAACCTTGGATGGACTTTAATTATGAATGAGTCTTTGATCAATCAAAACTTGGAAATCTTCTTGCTTTCCTTTATCATCCAATGTTTTATCATTGAAAGAAAAATTTAAAGATTCTACTATATGATAAGCTAGTGGATGCTCATGTAGGTAATCGTCATCAAATAGATTTGTATAAAGAGAATAGAGATCTTCATATTCTGAAAATGAATGGATCTCCTCAATATGAGACATTTCACATTACAAAGCATGTTTATGACTCTCTTCATATTTAGGATATATGATCTATACAACTCCTAAAGGAATGTCATTGGTTTGTTCCCACTCTTGATTTAAGGGGTTTAGAGGTTTTGATGGAAATTCCCCTATTGTAGCGACATAGTGTTGATTAGAAATCATGTACCCTCTATCTTCCATTATCAGATCATGATTTGCATTGAAGTATATAGTCACTATGCTTCCCAATGTTATATTATCATTCAAATCTACAATGGTTTTGTGAATTTATTCTTCATTCAATACATATTTGAAATCATCTTTTGAAACATTACCCTTATATTTTTCTTTGAAATCAGGTTGCAAAGAATTAGATGTCTAAGGGTAAGCTTGTATGGTCTGTATGTTTGAGAATATTTCTTTAATATGGGAGGTGATTGAATATTCATTGTGTAGATCTGGATCTTGTGAATTAGAGACCTTTTCATTATCTAGATTGTCCCCTTTAGGGATAGCGAGAAGATATGAAAACCAATCAATAATTTCTTAATATGAGAGTTGTCACTTTCAAGAAATCTACAGTAAATTTACATAACTTTTCAAAATAAATCCTCCATATGTTCATTTCCAAGCCTACATATTTCTTCAAGTTCATTAAATAGTTCTTCATAATTGTAGTCTACATGAGCAGTGATAAAGATTTCCATGAGTTATTTCCAACTATGTATTGATTTTGTTGGTAATGTCCTAAATTGAGCTTTAATATGTCCTTCAAATGTGAGGAAAATAATCAACATATCTAATTATCCTAAACAATTTTAAGATTATATCGTGTGATGTTAAATTGATTGAGATGCATGAATCCAGAGACATGACATTCACCATCGAACTTCAAGTTTGACAAGATATTAATTATCTTGAGTGAGATTCCCCCTGATGGTCTTGGGAGACTTAAAGGGTCATCCCATATATAGATATGGAGAGGAGCCATGGGTTGATTAAAAAACTTATTGAATTGGATCCACATGGGAAGGCTTGTCATCGGGCCCTCCTTCTAGTGCCAATTTTGTTGATACAGTTTATGTGACCTTGATCAACAACAAGGATTACCCCCGGTGAGAAGTCCCAATTAGACCCCTCACCATTTGGAATAGGGAACCCATCTGAATTCTAGCCTGACAATCATTTCTAGTTTAGGGTTTACCGGTTGTGACCCGATCCATAGGTGATGGTTTCTAAGCTAAAGAATGGAATGAAACTAATCTAATATGCATGCATCCGAATGAAACTAAAGGTAAATATAAAGTAAACATAGAACCATACATGCTCTTATCAATGGCCTGAGAAATAATTCACATAGAGTAGAGACAAGAATACGAGTAAATCACTACAAACCCATAATAGTCTACTATTTAAACAATCATTTATAGTTCCATGTTCACAGATTTAGACAAATATTTCCTAAAGAACATAAATAAAAATACAACTACACATGAGAATAATATACAATTTTAAATACATTCTTACACAACTCCAGTGCTGGGAAAAGGTAGTAGAATATTCCACGACATTGTGCAACACATGAATCACATTTCTCCAGAAAATAGCTTGGCCAAATAGGCTTCTCCTCATTAAAGTTTCAACAGTGGTACATGAAAACTCCCAGAGACAAAAAACCCTTAATTCAAGTACAAACCCCCTATTTATTGAAAGTCATATTGACTATTGGCCTTCGACCTTCTCGACTCTTGACCTTCCATTTGCAAAATTTTGTCCTTATCCGCTATGAAATGATGAGGGAATACTAACAATGAAAATGTTCATAATTTAATATATTATGCATCATGTACATTCACATTTTAAATTTGTGTTTTAGTGCTCATGGGCCATCATGGTTTTTGGCCCTAGTTCACCTCATATAATATGGTGAATAATCTAGACACTAGGGATATCTCTTGCTTCTATGCTTGGTACTTGCCTACCATGAGTATTGTACTTTGTCTTCCACCATTTGAGCTTGATTCTCTTTTGTTGATTGTTTCTCGTGTGGAGGTATGATATCCTTTGTTGTAGATCACATTTGCAAAGACACTGCTACATACTTGTGGAGCCTCCTTGTCTTGATGTAGAGCATCCATATTTATGTAATTCTCTCCTTCACATTCCATGTATTTAGACTCTTGTGTATGATATTCTTTCAATACTGGTACTTGGCGTCCATTCCCCACCAAATACATGCATTGCAATTCAAAATATAATTTAAAAATGTATTTAAACATGAGGAAATTCATTGGAAGTTGAGTGAGTAGTTCATATATACTTCCCTGAGTTTGTTCTCTGGTCCCTTTGATGATGATTTCCTAGATATTTTCACTGAAATATTGTGTTATCAGGTTCTTGGGATGATGACAATATGTCGGCATGAAAACTTGAAAGTATGGGATGAATAGTGAGGAATATCAGAAAAAGTATAATTAAGAAGTTGTAGAAACTAACAAGACCTTTCCAATGGCATAAGTCATGCGAGAAATGGAGCTCAGAGTCAAAAGTTATGGCGAAAATACGATAGGAAGTTTATGGTGTGTCGGTCAAGAATTTGGATCCTTGGCTGACATGTCAACCTAGAATGTGGATATTTGACCGATATGTCAGCCCATAATGTGGATCTTTGGCCAATATACATTGTATTGGCTACAAATATGGATTCTTGGCTGGTGTATTGGCTAGAAAAGGGGATCATTTGCCAATATGTCGGCGCAGAGGGGAGATTTTTTAAGACATGAATTGAATGAAAATTTTTCTAGTATTAAGGAAAATTAGAGAGATTTCAGAGTGTTAACCTAGGAAAATTCAAGTGTGAGATGAACATTAGTGTGTCGAGGGTTGAATACAATCTTAAAACTTCAAGAAAGTTTCGATCATGAAATATTGGAGGATTGAAATGTATGAAGTGAACAACGGTGTGCCAGAACATGTGAGAGATTTAAAGTATACAAAGGTTACCAAAACATACAAAGTAGATCAAAGTTTAAATTAAAACATGGTTAAAACGAAGGGAGTCATATGAATTTTTATTCCCCCACCTCATTTTCTCTTGGTGTGATATGAGACTTTAACACACAACACCCTCTCCCTTAAACATTCCCTTAAACCTTTTGTTTTTTTTATCACCTCCACATATACTACCAACGTACAATATTCCTTTTTTTTCTTTTCCTCATTTAAAACATGAAACAATATTTTAATCTCCTGCACGTGGTTTAAAACATAACTTAAAGCATCATGTGTTAGCATTGAATTACATTTCTATAATGATCAAAATCCCATTTCACGGTCGACACATGAAGTTAAAAACACATTTCACGACTAACTTTCATTTTCAAAAACATATCTAGAGAAAAATCCCATTTTGGTTAGTGTATTAGGCTTGAAATTTGATTTTATGACTGATGTATCCAGCTTGAAATCCTATTTTATGCCCAGTGCGTTAGGCTTGAAATATGATTTTATGACTGAAGTATCGGGCTTGAAATCCTATTTTATGGCCAATATGTTGTGAGGTGGTATATGATATAGGTTAAGGTAATCATTTAAAATGTATTATATAATATTAAAAAAAAAGTGCCTCTCGATGAGTGCCCTCATCCACCTCATCATTTATTACCATGATTTATGTTTTATATTAACCCTATATTAACGCGGGACCCTCTTTCATATATATGTTTGATATTAATGTTATTCCCTCAAATCGATTTTCCTTTTTTAACTTTTATAATATTTTTTTTTTTTTTTTTAAATTAAATAAAAACCCCTTTTCTTATATTTATTTTAATTCTTAAAATCATTTAAATAAATTTTCCATACTTAATTTATATTAATAATATGAAATTGTGTATTGGGATGCTAACAAGCATTTAATGCTATTAAAGGAGGTTTTGACGAAACCTATTATAAATTCAAAGGTATATAACTTTATCATACGATGCTCAATTGAGGTTTCATTTTTTGAAATGTGGACAACATAATGAGACGTTTCTAGTGAGAGAACTTACTGCTTATTTGTGTATTTTAGTAGTTTCACACTTAACGAGGTTTGCTTGATGAGAAATCTTTGGTGATTGTTTTGGCACTTTTGAACCTTGTATTTCAATTTCGTCAGTGGTGATGGATTCATAATCTCGTAAAACATATAGTTGGCCTATTTTAGAGGTGAAAAATACACTTTGACCAGTACCCAAAATTATAAGAAAAGACGTTTTTTTAATAAAAGTTCGGGCCCCATGGTTATCACTACTGCTTCAGCCGAATTCAATTCCATCAATTCCTACAACATCTGTGTTATATAGGATTCCAGTCTATCTATTGGAACTAAGGTCATCCATTAGTGCATGAAACATATTATCCCATGAAAAAAACCAACTAACATTTGGAGCATGTGATACTGAGTATGTGACCGAGGTACTAGTTCTTTTCTGAGATGCAATTAAGAACCAACCTATATCGTGTAGATGTTGCAATCAACCCACATAATGATAAATGCCACTTTCATGATCAGGGTTAGTCATATAATCAAGAGGCGCAAAGCACATGCGGATGTGATAGACATAATAAATGCTACTAGTGACATAAACAAAATTCCCAGGAATATCATCATGCTCAATAATGACTGCAACATGACATGAATCAAAATCAACAAGAAATGAACATTAGTCATCCATTCAAATAAAAAATGCTTAACCATTGAAAATCAAAATATCCCGACTAATGGACGCAACAATCAAAGGATCTAAGTTGGAAGAATTTAGGAGGGGCCTCAAGATGTGAATGTCTCACATATACAGTCTATGTCGGAAAGAAAAGTGAAATACATGTCGATATGCCCTGTGTCGGTGAGGGATGGACATATTATGCCGATTTATTGGTGGAAGAAGAGGATTATGCATCGATGTATCGATCTAGAGTATGGTTTCTTTGTCGATGTGTCTGCACAGAGAGAGGAATTTTCTAGATAAAATTTTTGTAAATTTTTTTGAAATGTCCAACATTTTGAGTGGACACTCCACCCATCATCAGAGACTTAAATTTGATTTGTTAAAAAAGAGTGCAGAGGTTAGGTATAAATAGGAATGTTAGGATGATTGTTGAGGATTGAAAGATGGCTGTTGAGGAGAGAGATAAAATAAATAGTTGTTAAGATTTGAGGGTAAATGAAATATAATATGATAATGTGTTCAAATACTTAATAATATATTAAATCAATAATAAAGCAATATAGAAAGATCAGAAAGTTAAGTGATAACAAGGAAATCATATAATAATATTGGAAAATCAAGAACGAGCAAATCATTAAATTATTAAATTAAAAAGAATAAGGAGAAAGTAGGGAAAGGAACGAGGACCCCAATAATGAGAAGAGTAAAAGAAAAAGGAAGGTTTAGGGAAAGAAGGTGAAGAGAAAATAAATAACACTAGAGTAAGAAGGAAGAAAAACTGTTTGAATCCAAAAGTAAAAACAACCAAGGCTTAGTGATTGAGAAGATGAATGTTCAACTTCCAAGAATGGTTAAGTTTGTAGCCATCTTCACAATTAAAATTGTTAGGATGTTTTATTTTTATTTTTAGAGCTTCATGAATGATGCGAGAGAAGTAAAACGGGGTTGAGGCTAAGATTGTGGTTTTGTCAAAACAAATTAGGAGTTTATATTTATGGGAGAGCTCAACAACAACTAATTTGGAGATACAATTATGGGTAGTGTCAGCTATATACTCTTTAAGACGAGTATTAAGGGCTCTACTAGTTTGACCTATGTATGATTTACCACAAGAGCAGGGAATTTGGTAAACACCTGGGCCAAGCATCGGGTCCAATTTATCCTTGACAGCTTTGAATAATTGCTTGAGGGTTTTACAGGGTTTGAACAAGGTTTTTGTGTTATTTTTAGCCAAAATGTTTGAAATATGGTCAGTAGTGCCCTAGATTTAGGGAAGAGAGACAAGAGCAAGGGATGGGGAAAAAGTGTCTCTTTGATCTATTTCTTTAACTATTTGAATAGTATATCCCCTCACATCCAATTTACTATGGAAACCTAAAAAGATAATTCTCTTCCATTCTTGGATGTCCTTATCTCTCGACTTCTAGATGGATCCCTCGTCCACCATGTTTATAGAAAAAAGACTCATACAGATCGATACCTTCATGCTTAGTCCCACCATCATCTTGCTAAAAAATCAACAGTGTTAAAAACTCTAATGACCCAAAACATCCACCTCTCCACCCCGCAATTCCTTGAAAAAGAAAAATTACACCTATCTAAGGCCCTTATTTCTAATGGTTACTCTATCTCTCAAATCAACAAATCCTTCTGCTTAGCCCAAAATCCGATACAGAAAAACTCTATCTCTTCTTCCCCATCCCTTGCTCTCATATCTCTTGTCTACATCCAGAGCACTACTTGTAATGTCCCCTAGCCCAACCGAGGGACATTATGGTGTGGAAAACTCACAAAAATGAAATTTCTTCTAACTAATTAAACTCTTGTATCTTTCAGCTACGATTTACATGCATATTTAAGTGTAGTCTATTATTATTAATTACATTCATCTACAAAACTCTAAAATTAGACATGAAATGAAACTAAGCAACTCAACACAACAACATATAATATTTCTCAAACACAGAGTTCATGCACAACAAATTAAAACACATAATACAACATAAACAAGATAAACACTTATTTTCTATAAACAATTTTGGAACCAGTTGCTTGGGACAAACGTTTCACCCAATCATAGACTTTCCTTTCCAAATATCAACAAAAAATTACCCCCAAGCTAAGGTTAGAAATCCAAAAAAGAGGGTGGTCTCTCACTGGTCCACTCACAACTCATAAAACTCACACTCACTAATATTCTCCCAAAACTATCTCAATTTTCCACTAGCTCTCTTCCTCTCAACCTACCCAACCCAAAGAATGTACCCCTTCAATGATCTTAGCCCCTTGGGTGTCCCATTCATTTATCAAGGTATCTCTGGCACATATAACCAGAATCTCTCAGTTGGGAACTCAAGAGAACTCACTGCCAAGAAAACTACCAGCAACCAACAACAAACACTTGTTGTTATAGTGCAAATCACACAGGAGTTCACTCTTCATGCCTGACAACTTGACTCTTTAGTATTCAGCTCCAAAAATTATCCAATATTCTCCAACATGCTCTATAATTATCCCTCCATGAATGTTCCAACTCCAAGCTCTCTTTCTTGCTCTCTAGTTGCTCTTCATGCACCAAAAACTTATTGTGTAAATTGTTGTCCCAACCCATATGAATTTCCTCCCTTTGGCTTACCTTTATTGATTCACACACTTCCCCAAGACGATTGTACTCAACCCCCATGTGTCCAATAACTATGGGATGTGACTTCTCACATCCACCGTCTTACATGTGTTCAATGATTAGCTTTGGGAACACTCAATCAGAAATTAGAAGGTTCATGCATCAATAGAAAATTTAGGAAAATGGGTTGAAATAATATACATGGGTAATTCCACCTTGGACCCCCTCTTAGAAATTCTCTTAGACCCTCCCTTCTGTTGTGGATTAATTCAACCCTCATCTTTTTCCATGTCTCCTTAGTAGCTAGTATCACATTTTATTATTAAAACATTGAAATATAATTCACATATTACATCACTTTGGTCATAGCCACACATTATATCTACATAAGAATTAGTTAAACCGAGGATTATAGTGGGGATGTTACATTCCCCCTCCCCTACAATTGTGCATTTTTCTCGGTGCACACTATGTTCTTATACATATATGAAAATTTACATCACAATGCTTAAACAAATAAAATTCTGCAGTTTTACAACTCCAGCAACTATTCCAACCAAAATATGATGTTCCTCTCAACCCACTAACCTAAGGAATGCACCATTCATTTATAAGGGATAACCCAAGTAATGTGCCATTCTTTTATTAGGGTCCCCAACATAGGTTGACTAGGACTTTGAGATGTGGTTCTAGAAATCTAGCTTCCCAAAATGGAGTCTTGCATTCTATTTTCTTCAAAATTGACAAAAAAAATTGCGAGCATTCTTCCCACATGTTTTCTTCATGCTCCCATGTAGCATATTCAGGACTGCAGCAAGTCCATTGAACTTTTACCAGTCTTATGGCCTTGTTCCTGAGCACTTTGAGTTTCCAGTCTAGGATTTATACTAGTTCCACTCGGAAATCCCCTTCCTGCTCCACCTGGATCACATTCCAACTAATTATGTGGTTAGGATCAAACACATATTTCTTTAAAAATGACACATGAAATACATTATGGACTCTCACGGATGAAATAAATGCTAGAATGTATGCAACTGAACCTATCTTTTCTAATATTTCAAAAGGTCCACAATATCTTGTTGCTAGCTTTGGAAAACTTCCTAATCTCAATGAACTTCTCTTCTCCTTCACTTTTAAGAACACACGTTCTCCCACTTTAAAATCTCTAAACACTCTATTCTTATCTTCATATATTTTCTTCCTATTCTGGGAAGCCTTTAAATTCTTCTTTATCTTTACCATATTCTCTTCCATTTCCTTTAACAAATCTGGCCCAACAGCTGCTCTGTCTGCTGGATTATCCCAACTCACGAGTGTGTTACATTTTATACCATACAATGCTTCAAATGGACTCATTTTCAGTGATGCTTGATACCCATTATTGTAGGAAAATTCAACCAAACGAATATAATCTTCCCACTTTGAGCGCTGGTCCATCACATACATCCTAAGCATGTCCTCAATTATCCTATTAGTCCTCTCTGTTTTCCCATCTGATGTTGGATGATATGATGTACTGAGATCTAAATTTGTCTCAGATCCTTTGAACAAACCCTTCCAAAAATTGGATGTGAACTTTGCATCTCTCTCTGAAACTATTTCCTTAGGAACCCCATGTAGCCTAGTAACTTCCTTCATACATATCTATGCAATATTTTGTTCCTTTTGTGTTGTCTTCAACGTAATAAAATGTGTTTCCTTAGTCAATTTATCCACCACCACAGGATGGAATCATGTTGCTTCAATGTTTTGGGAAGCTTTGTAATAAAATCAATTGTGACAACTTCCAACTTCCATTATGGAATGGGCAATGGGTGTAACAATCCAGCTAGATTCCTATGCTTTATTTTCACCTTCTGACACTCTAGACATATGGCTATGTAATTAGCCACTTTTTTCTTCATTATCGACCAAACATATTGGATTCTTACAACTACAATTGTCTTTTGATATCCTGGGTGTCCAACATATGGCACATTATGCATTTCCTTTAACACGACATATTTCATCTCATTGGAATTTGACACATATACATTGCCTTTGTACATGAGAATCCCATCTTCTTTCTGCTCATAATAATTAATTTTTTGCTGAAAATTTCCCTGTTGTAATGTCTCTTTTATGTTTAGATATTGTTGATCTAAATTTGTTGTTGTAATAATCTTATCTTTAAGATCAGTCCTATACATTCTAATGGCTACAACATGCACTTCATGAGATCTCTTTTTGAGTGCATTAACCACTTGATTTTCCTTTCCTTTTATATGTTTAATTTCAAAGTCATATTCACTAAACAATTTAAGCCATCTAGTTTGTCTGACATTTAATGTTGGCTGTCCAAACAAATTTTTCGGACCACAGTGGTCTATTCTTAGCTCAAATTTCTTGCCCATGAGGTAATGTATCCACATTTTTAATGTATGTACAATCATTGCTAACTCTATATCATGGGTAGCATAATTCCTCTCATGCTCTTTTAATTTTATGGACTCATATCATACCACATGATATTTTTGACTAAGGACTCCATTGAGCCCTTCCTTGCATGCATCAATGCACATAAGAAAATCTTCATCTAGATCTACAATCTTCAATATTGACACACTTATCAATATTTCCTTTAACTATTGAAAACTCTCTTCACACTTGGAAGTCCATTCGAACTTCACTCCCTTCTTTTGCAAAGAAGTAATTGGACTTGCAATCTTTGAGAATCCTTTTATGAATCTTCGGTAATAACCAACAAGACCTATGAATGATATGATCTCCATCAAATTCTTTGGCACTTTCCATCCTTTAATGGCCTCTATCTTCTCAATATCATCTTCTATGCCTTTTGTTGAAATTATATTCCCCAAGTAGTGAATCTTATTTTGATAAAAGATGCACTTACTTAGCTTAACATACAATTTAGGCTCTCTTAAAACTTGCAACACCATTCTTAAATGATTCTCATGTTCCTCTTTTGAATTATAATAGATGAGTATATCATTTACGAACATAATTACAAACTTCTCCAGGTACCCCCTGAACACTCCATTCATTAGGCACATCAAAACAATTGGGGCATTTGATATACAAATGGTACTACTATGAATTCATAATGCCCATATCTTGTCTTGAATGTTGTCTTTCTGATGTCTTCTTCCTTTATCCTTACTTTATGATATCCTCATCTCATGTCATTCTTGGAAAATATTCTTGCACCTTTCAGTTGATCAAACAAATAATCAATCCTTGGAAAAAGACATTTTTTCTTTATGGTTACCTTTTTCAACTGTATGAAAACAATACACAACTTTAAGGTTCCATCTTTCTTCTTCACGAAAATAACCTAGGCTCCCTAAGGTGATACACTTGGGCATATGTACCCCTTCTTTAACAACTCTTCAAGTTGCATTTGTAACTCTTTCAATTCTGTTGTACCCATTCTGTATGGTGTTTTGGACATTGAGACAACTCTTGGCACCAAATAAATAGAGAAATCAATGTTTCTCTTCGGTGGAAATCCCGAGATTTCTCTTAAAACATATTCAAAATCCTTTAAGACTGGATGGTATTCAATGCTTGTCACTTTATCTATGATTTCCTTTTCCATATGAAATGCAAAAACTGACATCCCTTCCTGAAACTCTTTTTTAACTGCATAGATGAAATCTCTCTAACAACTACAACTCTTGGAATTCCTTGAATATTGCCTTGCTTCCCTTCTTCATCAAGAAATGTGATTGTCTTTTTATAACAGTCTAGGGAAACATGGTATTTTTCCAACCACTCCATGCCAATTAGAAAATCATATGAACCCAATGGTATGGTGTTTACATCTACCTTTGTGTTGAGTCCATTCATGTCTATCGGACAATCTTTAACAAACTCATTGATTTTCCTCTTAGCTCTCGTAGCTAACTAGACTAACCAAGATTTCTTATGCTTACTCCTTTGCAAGTGAAATATTTCAACAATGTTAGAGTTTATGTAACTATGGTTGGCTCCAGAATCAATTAAAATTACTATGGGCTGGTTATCAATCTTACCTTCCACTTCAATCACGGGACATTGATATTCTGCTTGACTGTTGTCTAAGGATGCATAAATCCTTTGCATACTTCCTCCCATGTCTTCCATTGTTTCAGCCTCTTGAATTTTGTGGATAGTCCTCATTATTTATCCTTTTTGAGGGAAGTCCCTATATAAATGATTTCCCTCACACCCCCAACATGAATCTATAGTCTTGTGTTCATTTTGGGTTCATTGACCTTGTTGATTTTCTTGGGTGTTGTTCTTGAAAAAGGGTGGCTTAAAACCTTTCTACCTTTGATCCTTTTTACCCTTCATTTTTTCATTCCAAGTTTTTTGGAAAACTGGTCTTCCTCTACTTTTCTCATAGAGAATCCTTGCTCTCCTTATGGTTTCCTCCAAGATCTTGGGGTTATAATATTGAATCTTTTCACTATAGAAAGAGGGTAACCCACTTAAAAACCCTTGGATTTTTACCTTCTTATGTTTTATGAAGTCAACATACTTCAACAATTCAAGAAACCTTTTTTCATATTCCTCCATTTTCATGCTTCCCAACTTGAGTTAAAATAACCATTTCATCTTTATTTCATAGTAATGCTCGAACAAATGTTTCTTTTGGAAATATCCTTTGAAATTCCTCCATGATATACTCTTCTCATCAAGGTTCTTGGCTTGCTTAAGTTGATCCCATAACATGGTTGTTTTTCCTTGCAAGTGGTAGGTGGAAATTCTAGCTTCTACCCAGGAGGGGTAATCATGCAGTTGGAAATATTTCTTCATTTCTAACAGCTAGGCCACAACCTCTTATTCTTTCTAATTCTCACCATTGAAAGTAGGTGGCTTGATATTCCTGAGCTCACCTTGCAATATGTCTGCCTCAAACCTTCTCTTTTGCCTCTAAACAAGAGACACACTTGGGATGGTCCTTGGCCCTGAACTTGCATGAGTTCTTCTGGTGGATTTGTTTGGAGAATGATGGTGCCTTCTCATGCTTCTTGACTGCCTATCATTTCCATGATCGTCCCTTTTTCTTTGAGATATAGATGTTGACACTTTTCTAGCACTAGTTGCTTGCTTGGTGCCAGAGTCTTTGTTGACTTTATTATGAAACATATTTAAGCTCTAAAGTATCACTTCATGATCCTTCATAATCCTTTAATTATCATCTCTATAGCTTTGCACTTCTCTATGCATACTTCTCATAGCTACAAGCTCCTACTTGTCTCTTCTTCCATTTGACTCTGTCTCAACATTCCCCATGTTGACATGTAGACCTAGGATCTCTTCCTCATGGTTGTAAGATCCCTAAGCATCATCCATAACTCCATTCCTCATATAAGAACCAATTTTTATTTCATGTACGTCTAATGTTGCAAGAAATGTGCATGTAATAATTATTGTTAGAACATGCATTTCATAAAACATTTCATCAATTAGAATATAGGTTATTATTTATCCCAATTTATGAAGGAACCAATGCAAAAAATCAAAATATGATTCCTTAGATGCATTCCTCTCTAAAATAACTTTCCAACAACTATATTCATGCCTTAATCTAAGTTATGAGCAAAACTTTACAATATCCACATGCTGCAATTTTCCACTCATTCGCTGCTACAAAAATCTCTTTATTAATTTCTGGAAAAAATTATTTCCCAATTTAGAATTTTGGGTTGAAATATGTTTTCTACTCCTCAATAAGTTTCCAACAACTATTTTCTTGTTCAAATCTGAGCTCTGATCTAGAAGTTATGGTTTGGAGAAGTTTAGGTTGTTTTACCTAATTTATCCCGGTATGCTACATGTGTCTTCTTTTTCTCCTTGCACATTTTTACATACCCAAATCCTAAATATGGCTCCATGGATATCTTCTATGGATCATAATTTTTCCATATATTTCTCTTGTGCCCCAAACAAAATTATGAGCAAGGAGTTATGCCCTATGGAAGTAATCCGATGCTAAAATTGTACCCTTACTGTTTTGACTGTAACTTTCTCATATGAGCTTTGTTTTGCGAACATATTAGTTCATGGGAAAGCTCTCCTTGAGCTATTTTATTTGAGTGTAGAGATAGAATGTACCTTGGTACATGTATTTTTGTGGGTTTTTATTGGCTAAAAACGTCGTTTCGGGCCTCAAAATCGCCCCACAAGTTAATGACCTTAAAAAATATGATTTTTTTTAAAAATTTCATATAAATATGATTATTTTTCTACTATAACAACATTTTAAATCTGATTTTTTGACCTCAAATCGCGTGGAATTTGAGTTGTTGATCCATGCTCCATTGGCCATCGATGATGGACACTTTCCTTTGGATGCGCACAACATTTTTCCCAACTGCCAACCCGACTATCAACCATCGATCCATTTCCTCGACAACCAATTAAAAACACATTGCTAAGCCACACGAATTGACCATCATCCATTGGTCTTCAATGATTTCCATTGGTGAATGGAACTCCTCAATAATTCGGTTGACACCTGACCATCGACCCATTGACCTTCGATGATTCCCGTTGATTGTCGAAAACACTTCCCCAATTCGGTCGACCCAACCATCGGCCATCGACCACTACTAGGTTGATGTGACAACTGCTGATATGAAATGACATGTGGATGTTGACTTGGGATGACACATCATCCTGATGTGGCATGACATATGGATGCTAACATGACATGGCAAGTGGATGCTGACATGATATGACACATCAACACCCTCTTTCCTTCATTGGCCATCAATCGTTTCTCTTGGATGACTCGAACACCTCACCGGATTAGTCAATGCCCAACCATTGGACCATTAGCCATCAACTACTTCTCTTGCTCGATTCAAAACACTTCGTCAAATAGGTCGAAGCCCAACCATCGACCCACCGACAATCGACGACTTCTATTGCTCAATTCGAAACACTTCATTGAATTGGTTCACACCCTACAATTGACCCATTAGAGACTAAAAACACTTCGTTGAATACGGTTGATGCTTGACCATCAACCCATCGACGATTTTCTTTGGTCAAACCAACTCTTCGCCAATTCTCTTGACCCGACCATCGGCCATGTTGGTGCGTTTTTATGGCAAACTTCAACATTTAGTGATTTTTGATCAAATTCCAGGTGAATCTAAGTTGTCGTTCTTCAATCCAAGATGATTTTGACCATAAATCGACTCCCTCCTTCCAAACCCCAAAAAATAATCTAGAGTATCGATCTAATCTATTTTGCAAATGGTCAAAACTGAATCTTGGTTGTTGATTCACTCAACCTTCCAAACGACTGAAACCTTATGGATTTTTAAATTTATCAAAGTAAATCTTGGTCGTGGATCTCAAGATTAAACAAGATCTCAATCATTGATTCACTGAACTCTGTAAAACACTACAGTGGCCATCAAAATTCAAATGTCGACCTTCTAGGCCGAATTTAACTTTGCAAATCTGCAGATCTCTCCATTAAACTTCTCTTAGACAGTCCTGAGTCATTTAAACTCAAATTTTACTCACGAATTTGGGGATTTCACTCTAATTTTATCCATTTTCCCCCAAACTTGCACAAACAAAAGTCTGTAATAGCGAATTACTCAAAATTTTACTGGTTCGAGCCCATACAAGCCCAATGTTTGAACTATATTCTCTGATACCATAATGTAATGTCCGCTAGTTTAATTGAAAGACATTATGATGTGGAAAACTCACAAAAACAAAATTTATTTTAACTAATTAAATTCTTGTAGCTTCTAGCTATGATTTACATGCAGATTTAATTGTTGTTTATTATTATTAATTACATGAATCTACAACACTATAAAATTATACATGAAATTCAACTAAGAAATTCAACACAACAACATATAATCTTTCTCAAACATAGAGTTCATGCACAACAAATTAAAACTCATAATACAATAGAAACAAGATAAACACTTATCTTTTATAAAAAATTGTGGAACAAGCTTCTCGAGACAAAAGTTCCACCTAACCATAGACTTGTTGTTCAAAATATCAACAACAAATCACCCCCGAGATGAGGCTAGTAATACACAAAAGAGGGTGGTCTCTCACTGGTCCACTCAAAACTCATAAAACTCACAACCCACTGATATTCTCCTACAACTATATTGATTTTTCACTAGCGCTCTTCCTCTTAACCCGCCCAACCCAAGGAATGTTCCCCTTCACTGATATTAGTCCCTCGGGCATCCCATTCATTTATTAGGGTCTTTCTGGCACATGTAACCATGAATCTCTCAGTTGGGAACTCAAGGGAACTCATTTCCAGGAAAAATACCAGCAACCAACAACAAACACTTGATGTTACAGTAGAAATCACACATGATTCCACTCTTCAAGCATGAAAACCTGGCTCTTTAGTCTTCAGCTCAAAAAATGATTCAATATGCTCCAACATGCTCTAGAATTCACCCTCCATGGATGTTCTAGCTCCAATCTCTCTTTCTTTCTCTCTACTTTCTCTTCTTGCACCAAAAACTGATTGTGTAAACTGTTGTCCCAACCCATACAAATTTCCTCCCTTTGGCTTTCCTTTCTTGAATCACACACTTCCCAAAGATGATTTTATTCAACCCCCATATGCCCAGCAACTATGGGATGTGACTTCTAACACCCACCCTCTTACATGTATTCAATGATTGGATTTGGGAACACTCAATCATAAAATAGAAGGTTCATATATCAACAGAAAATTTAGGAAAATAGGTTGAAATAATATACATGGGTAATTCCCCCTTAGACCCCCTCTTAGGAATTCTCTTAGACCCTCCCTTCTCTTATGGATTAATTCACCCCCATCATTTTCCATGTCCCCTTAACAACTAGTATCACATATTATTATTAAAACATTGAAATACAATTCACATATTACATCGCTTTGGCCGTAGCCACACATTATATCTACATAAGCATTAATTCAACTGGGTATGATAATGGGGATGCTACACTACTGACCATATTTCAAAAATTTTGGCTAAAAAGAACATAAAAACTTTTGTTCAAACCTTGTAAAATGCTTAAACAATAATTCAAAATTGTCAAGGATAAATCGGACCCGATGCTTGGCCCAGGTGTTTTCTAAATTCCATGCTCATGTGGTAAACCATACATAGGTCAAAATGGTAGAGCCCTTAATACTTGTCTTAAAGAGAATATAGTTGACACTACCCATAATCATATCTCCAAATGAGTTGTTGTTGAGCACTCCCATAAATCTAAACACCTAATTTGTTTTGACAAAACTAGAATCTTAGCCTCAACCTCATTTTACTCCTCTCGCATCATTCATGAAGCTCTAGAAATTGAAAAACATCCTAACACTTTCGAAGATGGCTACAAACTTATCCATTCTTGGAAGCCTACCATTCATCTTCTCAATCACTAAGCTTAGGTTGTTTTTATTTTTGGATTCAAACAATTTTTCGTTCTTCTTACCATGGTGTTATTTGTTTTCTCTTCACCTTCTCATCCTAAGCCTTCTTTTTTCTATTACTCTTCTCATTATTGGGGTCCTCGTTCCTTTCCTTGATTTCTCCTTAATATTTTTAATTTAATAATTTAATAATTTAATAATTTTCTTGTTCTGGATTTTCCAATATTATTGTTATATGATTTCCTTGTTATCACTTAACTTTTTTATCTTTCTGTCTTGCTTTATTATTGTTTTAATAGCTAGCTTTGACCACATTATCATATTATATTTCATTTACCCTCAAATATTAACAACTATTTATTTTATTTCTCTCTCCTCAATGGTGATCTTTCAATCCTCAATGGTCATCCTAATTTTCCTAGTTATATCTAACCTCTTCACTTTTTCTAACAAATAAGCTTTAAGTCCTTTAGGATGGGTGCAGTGTCCACTCGAAATGTTGGACGTTTCAAAATTGCTTACACTATTTTCATCTAGAAAATTTAAGCAATATGAACAACTATGGAAACCGACATGTCCGTAGAGAGAGGATTTCCAAAGAAGCAAGAAAACACAATTTTTCTGTGTCAGAGAAGGTTAAAGGAACTTCAAAGTGTCGGACCAAGATATGAATTTCTCACAGATACATGTTGTGTTGGCGATATAAGTGAATTCCTAGCCGATGTATCGGTGGGGAAAGTCAATTCCCTACTAGCGTATTTGTAGGAAAAGGGGATTTCTTGTTGATACACCCTATTTCGGCGAGAAATGTCTATTCTTTGTCGATACATAGTGTATTGTCAGGAAATAAAGATATTTTACTTTCTTGAATGATCAAGTTCAGAGAAGAGAAAAGTGAAATTTACACTTTAAACTTTTTGCAAGCAAGAATTTCTAAAGTTTATAGTAGAAAAAAGTAATAATGGGGGGGGGGGGGGGT
>ML781127.1:353068-379044 GCA_009831015.1 Picea engelmannii | reverse complement strand
AATTAAGGGAAATGTTGTTGCTGGCACAACATGCTGTAAAAGAGGAGCCATCCATATTGTGGAGAAAAACAACCATGAGAGTCTAGTGATAGTCATACAGGGTGCAATTACAATTGGATTTCCTAGAGCCCTTAGTTGATATATTCATGGCTGGTCTATGTTGGAGCCATGGAGGGGATGGAGGTTTACTAAGGAGTGCAATGAAAAAAATATCATCTCTTGGGTTGTGTAGAATTATGAGGAAGAGAGATGGGTGGTTGGAATTATTTTAGTTGCATTTCATCTCAATAACAAATATGGGAATTACATTGAGAGATAGGTTGTCATGCTTGCTATGATATTTATGTTGGGAGATTTCTCGAGATCTTGTGTAAAGGATGAGGTGAGAAATCATGTTACAACTAGATTTCTTAGAGCCCCCAGTTGATTTTTATTTTACCCCTCTACCTAGCACCCAATAGTTAATTACAAATAAATCACTTATTGAATTAAATCACAACTGAGTAATCCACTAAATATGTAGCAGAAGCACTAATAAGGAAACCAAAATCTTGCACACATAAACACCAATATTTTTGGGTAGAAACCCCTGGAAAAACCCCGGAGGGAAAACCAATACTTAGATGCTTTTATTATATTCAAATTGGGGCTCCCATAATAGGTATAATGGCCCATTGAGAGATATACAACTACAGACAAACTTGACACAGTCTGTTCCACTATACGATGATTGAACAACACCATTTTTTAGGTGTACGCACCTTTCCTTAAGAACCCCTTGCGTATACCTGCCTATCTCCAATGACACTCTCGTACATGTACATAGATATTGTATGGAAACTTCTGTACAACACAACTCTTTCACATGGCTTAACTCGACTGAAACCCACCTATGGTTGCCTTTGTTCTCTCTTCTCCTTGACATGTATGATCTCTAAATGGAATTTCTTCTCCACCTATCCAAGATCTTGAATCACATTCCTTCATGATCCAACCCTCTCCACATCAACACTTGAAAAAAATATCTTCACCCAATCAATGAGATCTCCTCACTCTCCAATGACTCCACACTAGTAAAAGTCCTTCTTTTCTATCTCAATGTAAAAAGTCCCACCTTGGTCTCTCACCAAAAGTGTCTTCTTCCTTTACCCTAGCCTTTCTTTTATAATCTTTATTTATCACTTAACCTAATCTCCAAAGTGATTGATGACGAAGATTACTTATCACCTCACTTTATATCAATGCCTAAGATTAAATATGTAACATCCCTAGTTCTAATCCTCGTGAATTATAATGTAATTGTATAAATGTGAATTAGGCTAGTGAGTCGATGGGTTGGGGAAAAGAGCCCATATTGATTTAATGTGGTCAGGGGCTGATTTTCATATTATATTGAAATAATTAATAAACATAATAATAATTCTATGCGATACAAAAGAGATGAAGAACGATGGGGGGTTATGATTCCACAAGAGAGAGGGGTGCAACCCACATTCCTGAAATTATTATCTTTGTGTATAACCTTCTATTTTTTGATTGAGTGTATGAGAGGCCAATAATTAAACTCATGTAAGAGGGTGGGTGTGAGTGGTCACATCCCATATTTATTGGAGAGAATGGGCTGAGGTACAATCATCCTTGAGAAGATTGTTAGTCAAGCAAGCAGGGAAGAAGATGAAATTTGTATGCAGAATAGGGACAATTTTTACATACAGATTTTGGGGTAGCAAAGAAGGGAAGAGGGCTAGCAAGAGGACCGACCATGGTTTACTAGAGGGTAGTGATTATTTGGATGTGTTTTTATTCTCAGAAAGAGGCATGTGTGCCTGTAAATCAGCCTATGATCCTGTAGTGCAATTTTCTATGGAGAAAATGTCTCAAAACCTTGTGAAGGCTACTGTGAGAAAATATGAAACAACTGAGAGTTCCTAGAGTTCCCAGCTAAGTGATTCCTGGTCAACTGAATGCACTAGTGGCCTTGATAAAAAATTGGTACATCCCAAGGGACTGTGAGCAGTGAAGGGTGTACATTCCTTGGGTAGTGCAGGTTGTGGGGAAAAGAGAGAGATGGAGGTTTGGAACTGCTGTGAGATTAGAACCTGGGTTTGGGGCTACTCTGTGTGGAGAGTGGATAGCTAGTGGGTTGGATCTCCTTATGGAATCATAGCCTCAGCTCAGGGGGCTTGCCGATTAGAGAAAATGATCAGCAATGGCTATGGCTAGGAGGTTCATCCTCCATTTCCATCCAATTGATTAATCATTAATAAAGAAGTGTTTCTGTTATTTTCTTATGTTAAATCCTGATGTGTAAATAGTTTATTTGAATTTTGTGTGTTTTTTGTTGCTTGAACAATTGTATTCATGTTTAATGTACGTTGTTAGATGCATTTAGAACTATAATATCAGTCAAATGGTCAAATATGTGTGTGATCTATGGCTGGTAAGCTGCAGGAATTTGATTAGCAGTAAATATTAATAATTTAATGAGTTTCTGCACATAATGTTTCTTAGCTGGGCGCTGGGTATGTTACAAAATGATAACTTTTAGCATTTCCTTAAATAACTCAATTGATTAATTAATTAATTAATAAAATCACTTTACTTTAATTATAAATGTAATTAAAGTAAACTAAAGTATAGAAGGATTTGGATGATTTCCACATGCAAGGCACAAGCGTATGTGGAAGTACCTGTCTGATGCTACCAAGCATCAAAACTCCCTCTTAACAAGGAAGTTACTTTCCCACTTAGAGGTGGCTCTGTCTTCGCTACCAGATCCACTACCATGGTTTCTCTCTAATCTACTTGATTAGTTTATTCCTTTGAAACAAAATTTATCCCTACCATCTCTCTTGGACCTATCTGAAAAGACTTCCCTATGATCATACTCCTAGAATGTTCCTGCTTCTGAGCATCCTGCATGGCCATCTCGTACCATGAATCCTTCTTGAAAGACTTGGAAGGTTTCTCCTTCCCACCTGAACCTGAAGGCTCACTTCCTCCGAGTTGCTCAACCTTTAGATCTACCTACTCCTTGTTCTATGCCACTCTACTGCTGCTTTCCATCACTCACATAGGATGACCCTCTAGCCTATACAAGTTTCTCTCTCTAAATCTAAGAAAAAATGTTGTGTCTGAGTTAGATCCGTTGGGCTTGAAAAATGCCTATCCATCCTAGAAAACTACATCAAATATATTATTTTCAATCGTTGATATTGAGAGCACACTCCTACTTATTTTTGGCACCCATAACACATCCATCACTCTCAACACACCTCCTAACTCCATCCAGAATGGCACTATTCCAGATCCCTTTACTGCATGGTTAGTACCCATACCAAGTTCCACATGCACATCTAAGCTAGACTCTATGAATCTCTAGAACAACTCATGTTCTCATGTCAAATGACATGTGGCTCCACTATATAATAGTCATGCACCAACTGATATAGTGCCCAAGGAAGTCTGGGAACAAGTAAGAACTATGTATGTTCAAAATTCTTGCAAAAATCATCCGTTTGAGTCTTTTCTGACCCAGCTACCTCTGGTCGAGTTTTGTTCCCACCCTTCTTTGTATTCATATATTTCCATGCATAATTCCCAAACTTGTGACATGCAAAGAACTTGAATTTTCCCATGTCCTTATTCTTTCCATCTTGAGAGGCAGACTCTCCAAAGGAAATCTTCTTGAAATTTCCTTTCTTTTCCTGGATGGCAAGAGCAAGGTTCTCATCATCATTCTTATGCCAACCTTCATTCATATCTTCATCTCGAAGATCTTTCTAAATGAATCCATCCCACAACCTTAACCAATTAGGGAAGGTCTCTCATGCCACAATTTATTTGAAGAATGGTGTCCACTCCTTCTTGAATCCTTTGAGTGTCGTCCTCACCAAATCTGAATCAACCACGGTCTCCCCAACTACAACCAATTCATCTCGAACCTGTTGGATCCAGGTGAGATAATTTTTCACTATATCTAATCCTGTCATCTTTGTGTCTCTAAGCTTCTCTCTCAACACCTTTTTGTGATTCTCATTCTTGCTTTGAAATAAACCCTTGAGAGCCTCCCACATGTACCTGGCTATTGTATTTCTTGATAAATGAGGGATCGAGTGATCCTTCACTCCATCTAAAATGATGTGCCTGGATTTCACATCCTTCTGATTATGGATGACTAATTATGTTGCATCTATTGGAGGAGTTATTTGATAATTATAAAATTCCTATATTCCTTTCTCCATCAACACCGACATGATTCTCTCTTTCCAAGGAATGTAGTTGAAAACCCCATCCAACCTATTCTCAACTTTCAATCTAATCATCATCTCCAAGATCTGATCTGATAACCCTCTATTAAAACTGTCCATGTATTGTCTTGTACGGCCCTGTACGTGCCTGTCACCATTGCAACCCACGTATGTCTGCACCTTCTCTTGCTGAAACCCGTGTATGTATGCACCTGTGCTTAATGCACCCCATGTCTATGCACTTGTCTCAAAAGAGTCCCGCTTATGTATGTGTTTGTTCCTTTTGTAACCCATGTACAATTTCATAAACCTTCAAAACCCTAGTTCTTCCTAAGTACTATTGTTTCCCTAAAATATGTCCTTCGATTTCCACCTACTGGTTATAGATATAACAGTATCTCCTTGTAGATATGATATATTTTCCTCCAACTACTATGTATCTGAGATCTAGATTCCTCTCAGAGAATGAGATCTGATACCATGTTGATTTTACCCCTTTACCTAGCACCCAACAATTAATTCCAAACAAATCACTTATTGAATTAAAGCACAACCGAGCAATCAAATAAACATGTAACATAAGCATAAATAAAGAAACCAAAATCTCACACACATAAAAAACAATATTTTTCAGGTAGAAATCCCTGGAAAAACCCCATAGGGAAAACTAGTACTTAGACGCTTTTATTATAGTTAAATCAATGCTCTCGTAATAGGGATAATGGCCCACTAAGAGAAATACAACTATAGACAAACCTGACACAGTTTGTTCTACTGTATGACCCTTGAAAATCACACTTTTCAAGGTGTATGCATCTTTACTTAAGAACCCCCATGTATATGTGTATGTCTCCACTGGAACCCACATACACATAAGAAAATATTGTATAGAAACTTCCATACAATGAAACTCTTTCTTGTGGCTTTGCTTGGCTAAAACCCACCTGCAACTGCCTCTGTTCTCTCTTCTCCTTGACTTGTATAATCTCTATATGGAATTGCTTCGCCACCTATCCAAGATATTGAATCATATTCCTTCGTGATCCAACCCTCTCCACATCAACACTTGGATGCAATATCTTCACCCAATTAGTGATATCTCCTCACTCTTCAATGACTCCACACTAGCAAAAGTCCTTCTTTTCTATCTTTGTGTAAAAATTCCCACCTTGGTCTCTCACCAAAAGTGTCTTCCTCGTTCACCCTAGCCTTGCTTTTATAATCTTGATTTATCACTTAACCTAATCTCCAAATCGATTGATGACTGAGATTACTTATCACCTCACTTGAGATCAATGGCTATGATTAAATGCTAACTTTTAGTATTTTCTTAAATAACTCAATTAATTAATTAATTAATTAAATCACTTTACTTTAATTAAAGTAAACTAAAGGATAGAAGGATTTGGAGGATTTCCACATGCAAGACACAAGAACATGTGGAAGTACATGTTTGATGCTACCATGCATCAACAATTGAGATATTCCTAACCAATATGTGCTAGAGCCTTGGAGGGGCTGGAGATTGTTTAAGGGAATACAGTGCAAAGAAGGAGATCTCATCTCTTGGGTTGTGCATATTGATGGGAAAGAGAGTCAGGCCATTGTAATTGTTGTTGGTGTCATGTCATTGTAAAATTACTGATTATTGGGTGGTGGTGTGGACTGTATCCAACTATAGGAGTTGTTTACTCCTTGTGGACTCATATCCCCAGCTCGAGGGTGGCCTGATATTGAGATAATTAGAGTAGTAGAGCCTACAGTTGGAAGGAATGTCCCTCGTATGCAACTGGTTAGTGACTTTGTTTCATAAGATAGGTGTTCTGGTCACTGACGTTATTTACTATTTTAATGTTGTGTGTAACTACCACATCTTATTCCATATTTTGGTGTTTAGATGATGTTGTGTATGCTTTAATAGTTTGCATACACAATTTTTAAATTAATACTATATGCATGAGTCTGTTTATCATGTTTCATGTATCTTTAAATGGTATTAGAGCATTCCAATTTGTTTTATTAATGGGTATTTCCAAGTACCCTATATCCTCAATGTGACATTGAGGGGGTTGGGTATGTCACATGATTTTTGTATAGTTGGAAATATTATGATGTGTAGAACAATGTCGAGGGGATGTGATCTAAGCTCACAAATTTTTGACCCCAAAATATGTCATTTGATGTCTCACAATAGCTTTGAAAGCTTCCTGACCCCAAATCAAATTCATACCTGCCCCTAAAATGGACCTTGCAAGCCAATTCTTCCAATTTTTCCTCCCATAAAGTACCTAGATAGATGAAAAGTTATATAATTGTCCATTCTAGATCAATAAAGCTATAGGATGTTTATTGTACTTCATTTTTTTTTTATGTATATATGAAGTTTCCAATTGTCCATATATTGTGTACTTGCCGATTTGATTTTTAGCTTATGTTATTTTCTTGGTTGAGTAGATTTCAGCTCTTGTTGTTCATGCTGATTTGACATAACATATAGTTTAATTGGTTAAGTGATTTAACACATATCTAGTAGATAAATAAAAATATTTGTTGTCATTATAATCTACTGTAATAAGACATTTCAGTTCTATTATATGCCTTGAAAAGTGTGTCCTTAGGTTTGTAGCATAGTGGTCTTGAAGTACATAATATGGTGTATATTATCTTGGGATTCCAAGTTAAATTGGGTTGAAGGGAAGAGAAATATTATTTTTGTAATTTAATCTTTTAGATCAGCCTTAAAGTTGAAAGTTCACATGGAATAAATCTAAGAAACCTCAAGGTTGAGGTGAAAAATTGAAATCTGCATTAATAGCCTAATTCTTAACATTTCTACAATTGAATCTTTAGTCTAGGCCACCCCCTTGACGACTATCAAGTTAAATATTGGTGAGTCCATAGTGGTATATGGATTTGTAGTCTCCTCTAACTTGGACAAAAATTAAAGGTATCTCTTGTATTTTAGATTTTAGATAATGTTTTTTCCATCTCTCTTTATTTGTGGCATCATTTATTTTCATTTTCATTTTCTTCATCTTCAGGGTTGTATTATTTTGCAGAGGGATTATTGACTATGGATTTATTATTTAGGAAGAATATGGTCCAAACATTCCTTATTTTATTATTATTATTTATTATATTTTGGTCCCATTGACCTATTCCAATCATTTGTGGACATCAATATGTTTTCGTTCTTTCCTCTCTTGGTTGTTGATGGGTCTCCATGGTTGGTCATATCAACCATTAATCCAATCACTATTAGCCTCTCTAAGGATGAATTAAGTGGTGGATACACCTTAACAAACTCCCACATGGAAATCACTTCCATATATTCTTTTACAATATCTTTAACTCAATTTGTAGATCCCCACGGAGTCCTTGCACCATATGAACTAATCACAACTCACAAATTATGTAAGTGATGTTGAGAAAATGTTGTCATTGATGATGATGATGATGTGGCAGTAAATATAAGGATGTAACAATGATGACGATGATGTGGCAATGAAAAAGGGAGATTGTTTGAGTATTGAAGCCATGAAGCCAAGTAAAGAAGCCATGAGATTGTTTGAGTATTGAATCCATGAATCCAAGTGAAGAAGCCTTGAAGCCATGAAGCCAAGAAAAGAATCCTTGAAGCCATGAAGCCAAGAGAAGAAGCCTTGAAGACATGTTGATGAAGCTTTGAGAAGCCAACATGTAGTAGTCAATCCATGAGGACAAGTCAATGTGAAAGCAAATTGAAGAAGCCTCTGAAGAAGTAATGATGTGTCCACTTGAATAATATTTGAAGTACCTTGAAGGATCCTTGACATAAGTGTATATAACTCCAAAGTGGTCCCCTTATGGCGTAGCTTTTAAGCATGGCCGTCACGGGATGAGATAACATGTGGTTGTTTGCACATTCCCAATTTGAGTTGTACACAAATGGAGCCTTGAATAATCCCTAAAAACAAGTGAAGAAGCCCCTAAAGTCAAGTGAAGAAGCCTACATATGTCTAAGATAAATATTGCAAGATGGAGATTGTTGAAAGTATTATTTGTGGTCAATTTGGATACCCTATCTTTGAGGGAAGTTTTACCCTACATAACTAACTAAAATGAAAAAACAAGTTACATGGTTGGAAATCTTATTCTGATACCTTTCCAACGATATATGGAAGTCCCTATAACTCCTTATGAATGAGGAGATATGCATTTTTTTGTTCGACAACCCAACCAAAAAATTGAGGTCGGATCAACTAGTTTTCCTGGGGAAATAACTACTATAAATACATGGTATAATTTCACATTTTTAGAGTAACCAACGAAGAGATCAAGTCTAAGGTGTTCTCAAGCTGTTGGGGTGTCTTTCTAGTGTGAAAGAGAAGTCTAAGGTATTCTTTTAAGGTCTTTCTTATTCTCAAGGTATAATATAAGGTCATGATGTTGTCGTAAGGTTGTGAGGTTGTCGTACGCACGATCGTGAGCTTTTGATGTTGTTGTATGCTTTTCTACGAAGCTGTGATGTTTCCATGAGGTTGTGATGCTAATGTATGCTCTACTATGAAGTTTTGATGTTGTCGTGAGGTTGTAATTCTGTCGTATGCTCTGCTATGAAGTTGTGATGTTGTCGTGATGTTTTCATGAGTGGGTGTTTCTGTTAGTAGATGTTGCTGTGAATGGATGTTACTGCTAGTGGATGTTGCTCTTAGTTATTGCATTCTGGTAATGAATCTATGAGGCTTTCTAGGGGTTGAAGTATTTTTTATGGAATGAAGCATGTAGGTGAACTCAAAAGTACTCTGTGTATGAATATTTTGGATTGGTGACATCTTATTGAGTTGGTGATCAATTGAGAATATTGTTGTCTTCATTCAATAGGTTGGTGCCTATGCTTTAGCGAGTGGGTGATTCCTTTCAATTAGATCTAGTAAATCCATGGGGTTGGTGCCTCCTTCCAGTTAGTGCCAGTAAATCAAGGAGTTGGAGTTTCCTTCAGGTTGGTGCCTGTAAATCAGGGGGGTGGTTCCTCCTTTCATTTGGTTCCATAGAATATTGGAAGTTGGTGATTCCTATGAATGTAATATTAACATGATATAAGAAAAGTGAAATAAATCGAATCAAGTAAGTATTCTCGTGGTGATAAATTAAATCATTGTGACATTATATGTGTCTATGCAAATAAAAGCAATTTTGACAAAGATAAAGATGAAAGAAAAAGCCATGCCTCAGAAGAAGAAGCGAATGATGAAGTAGAAGCTGAAGTAGACCTTGAAGGGGAACTGATTACTACTGCTCTAGATGATTTGAGGAATGAAAGGGATAATTTTAGGGACCTAACCCCTCACGTAGGTAGAATAATATATTTCCATGTAATAAAGGTCAATATTAATAAGGCCTAGCAATAAGGAAGAATAAGTCCAATGTAAGAAGACCTAAGAGAAGCTTCCACTTCTAGAAGGATCTTCCTCTAGATGGTTCTTTTGATAGACATATTTAGTATAAATAGGAGTCGTGGGTATGAGAACTCTTGTTTTGGATATTATTGTAATAGAGCTCTGCTTTGTTGGAGGTTGCCCCCTCAAAGAGGCAAGTGAACATTGCTCTCAATAATCAAAGTGCTCTTTCTGGTGTTATTCGGGTATCATTTTGGTATTATTGTGGTGTTGTTATGGTTATATTGTTGTTCATATGCCATTTCTAGCTATTTATTTATGTTCTGCATACTTTTTTATATCTGGAATATTACAAGTGGTATCAAAAAATTGTGGGTAAATTTTCTTTCAGGGTAGAGACGTATTCCGGTTTATTTAAGCTACAAAGATCTGTCATTACAAGCATAAAACCGCGGTCGGGGATTCATACATGAAGGAAATACAAGTGGTACTTAAGAACACATATGTTGGCCACCCTTGTAACCCATGTTGGTACCCGTTCGAGTGGTAGCGCATCAGACAACACATGTATACAGATCGACCTAGATCTCCTAAAGCCCTCCATAGTTAAACCGATTGGTCGCCTGACTGCTATAGTGTCACTGAGAACAACACTGGGGAAGATACTCTCTAGTACCTGGGTAGTCAGGTAGTATGGCTAAGGGCATGGTCTAGCCTCCTTAGTTGGTGCCCTGAGATATTGGGCCTAGTACTACTGTTGGACACCGCATGTATATCAGAGAGCTATAGCACAGGGGAAATCCTTGTCTGTAGAACCCTTGAATACCTAACCCTTGGGATGGAAACAAAAACAGAACAAACAAGATCTTTTCCAAGTTTGGATCCTATTGGCACCATTATTTGAGACCTATTCCATTGGATTTCTCATTTCGTACTTATCGTAGTCATACCTATCATTTTTCAACGTTTTTTTTTCTTGCGGACCCGACCCCCTTCCAACACCCTTATTTTGGCTTTACCCCATTGGATTCCACTCATTGCCTTGATCATTGTGATACACTTCACCCATAACCCATTTTCTGTGTGGTCCCACCTGCCCCTTTTCGGGTTCCCTTGTCATCATGGCCCATACCCGTAGCCAATACTTGGAAGCCCTCTTCACTACCTTGCACTCTAATTTCACAGAAACCCAACAAGAAGTGCAACAACTGAGTGCCAATATTGCCACCATCAATCAAAAGATGCATTCCTCCATCGCCGCCTCAATTGCGGAACTCAAAGATGAGCTCAAACAAGACATTACTACCCAACTTGAATCTGTCATTACGATGATCTGTGCCAAGATGCATATCCCTACAGCTCTTCCTGTATCTGAACCACCTTTGCATACCAAAGGTGAAACTTCCTCTCATTCCCATAATTTTCAGCCCCATCACTTTCAGCGTGACCTACGCCTTCCGCGTGTGGATGTGACCAAATTTGATGGATCGGATCCCACTGGCTAGGTAACTCGAATGGAACATTATTTCTCTTTGTATAGAATTACAGATGAGTTGGCCAAACTCCGGTATGGTGTTCTCCATATAGATCAAGAACGTTGGCAATGGTGGCAATGGAGAAAAAATGCCCGCCAAGGGTATGTGGCTTAAACACACTTTGTGGCAGAGATTTATGAATGCTTTGACACTGACACCAACCATTTAGGTTGTTTGACAAAGTTGAAACAATCTGGCACCATGGAAGACTTTATAGTTTCTTTTGAGAGATTGCCTTTTCGTACAGAGGGCATGTCTGATGCTTTTTTTTGAGAATGTTTTATCAGTGGCCTCAAGGATGATATTCATGCTCATGTCCTCATGGATTGGCCTCAAAGTTGGGTGGACGCTACTAAAATAGCTAAGGAAGCACAACATGTTTTCTCTTCTCAAAACATAAAACCCTCCTTTATTCCTCTCACTAAGCCAGTAACTCCCACTCCTCCTTCCACCCCACTAAAGATCCAGAAATTGACCAAGGCCGAAATGGATGAACGCCAACTCAAAGGACTTTGTTATAATTGTGATGAAAAATATTTTTTGGGACACAAGTGTAAGGAACAAAATATTTTTATGGCCATCTCAGAGGATGTTTCAAAAGAGGATGTTGATGCTCCCCTTGTGTCTGTGTCACCTGAACCCAATGACATAACCCCTCCCTTAGACCCTCCCGAAGTAGAATTAGTCGTTTCAATAAATGATCACACTGGCTTCTCTGTTCCCCAAACCCTCAAGCTTATTGGTTACATCAATCATAGGAAGGTCATCAATCTTATTGATAGTGGAAGCACCCATAATTTTATTCATCGCTGCATTTCCCAAGAAACTAATTTCTATATATGTGCAGTCAATAATTTCCAAATCATGATTTCCAATGGTGGGTCCATGAAATGTGGAGGGTGTTGTGAAAATGTGCGTCTCCAAATTGGTGACTACCACTTGAAATATCATATGTTTTCTATCGACATGGGCGGTTGTGACATTGTGTTGGGTGCCGAATGGCTAAGGACTTTGGGTCCCATTCTCATGGATTTTAAGGAATTAACCATGCAATTTGACTAGGAGGGCCAACAACATAAGTTACAAGGCATCACTGTCGGTTCCCCAGAGATCATTAGTTCCCATTGCATGGAAAAGATTCTCAAAAAAGGTCATTCTGGAATTATTTCCCAACTCCATGCCATACAAGCATCTGAGACACCCTATGTGCCACAAGACCTCCAAGCCATCCTCTCTAAACATCAAGTGATTCTTTCCACTCCCCAAGGACTCCCTCCTTCCCATGGTGTTCATGATCATTCCATTCCCCTTGTCCCAGTCAACCTTCCTCCCAATATTCATCCCTATCATCACCCCTTTTCCCAAAAAAATGAAATTGAGAAAATGGTTCAAGAACTGCTCAACGCAGGTGTTATCCACCCTAATATGAGCCCCTAATCTTCTCCTGTGGTCATGGTCCTTAATAAAGAAGTTTCTTGGAGCAT
Organism: Picea engelmannii; assembly: GCA_009831015.1. Classification (NCBI taxonomy): domain Eukaryota; kingdom Viridiplantae; phylum Streptophyta; class Pinopsida; order Pinales; family Pinaceae; genus Picea; species Picea engelmannii. The sequence goes on along the minus strand of ML781127.1, from coordinate 366,397 downwards.
GTGTCCTGACTTCCGCGCCCTAAAAAAACTCACCATTAAAGACAAATTTCCCATTCCTATCATTAATGACCTCTTGGATGAATTAAGTGGTGCCCAGTTCTTTACTAAACTTGATCTTCATTCTGGCTACCACTAGATCTCTATGAAAGAGGTAAACATTCCTAAGACTTCCTTTAGAACTCATGAGGGCCACTAAGAGTTTTTGGTCATGCCCTTTGGCTTGTGTAATGCTCCCTCCACTTTCCAAATCCTCATGAATCATGTCTTTCGTCCTTTTCTCCATCATTTTGTCTTAGTTTTCTTTGATGATATCCTCATCTACAACAAAACATGGACATCCCATCTTGATCATGTGGATCAAGTTCTCCATCTACTCTCTTAGCACCAACTTTTCCTCAAACAATCTAAATGTGATTTTGGCACCTCGAAAGTTGAGTACTTGGGTCATCTTGTTGGCAAGGATGACGTCAGGGTGGATCCTAAAAATATTGAAGCTATGCAAGATTGGACTCACCCAAAGACTCTCAAAATCTTGTGGGGATTTTTGGGTTTAACAGGTTATTATCTCAAGTTTGTTAAGAATTATGGAAAGATTTCAACACCTCTCACTACACTCCTTAAAAAGAATTCTTTCACTTGGACTCCAGCAGCTGCTCAGGATTTTCAAACCTTGAATATGGCCATGTGCACCACTCCAGTCCTGGCCCTTCTTGATTTCAAAAAAACCTTTGTCCTGGAATGTGATGCTTCTGGGAAAGGAATTGGCATTGTCCTTATGCAAGAGGGTCGACCTTTGGCCTTTACCAACAAACAACTGTCCGAGAGAAATTTGGGCAAATCAATCTATGAAAAGGAAATGTTGGATATTCTGCATGCCATGGATATTTGGCGCCCTTATCTATTGGGGAAACGATTCCAAATTAAGACAGATCATCAAAGCCTCAAGTATTTTCTGGAACACCGCCTTTCTTCCCCTGAGTAACAAAAATGGGTGACTAAGGTCTTTGGATATGATTATGAGATCATTTACAATAAAGGAAAAGACAATGTGGTTGCTAATGCACTTTCTAGAAAATATGAAGATGAAGGGTCCCTTTTTTCTCTCTCTTTAATTGTACCAGATTGGCTCCAATTTGTTCGTCGAGAATGGCTACACGATCCCAAAAGTTTGCATCTGATACAACAATTGCAGTCCAATTCTCTAGTTTCCCCAGGGTACTCTTGGCTCAATGATGAGCTTCAATACAAAGGCCATTTGTATTTAAGTAAACAATCAAAACTTAAATCCACAATACTTTCTGAGCTTCATGCTACACCCACAGCTAGGCACTTGGGGTTTACCAAAACCTATGATAGGGTCAAATGTTCTTTTTTCTATGAGGGTATGAAACATGATGTTCGTAATTGTTTGGCTGAATGTGATGTGTGTCAACACAACAAGGAATAAACAGTCAAATCTCCTGACACACTACAACCTCTTCCGATTCCACCTGCTATTTGGTGGGATATCTCTATGGATTGTATTATAGGCCTCCCTAAATTGGGAAATAAATCAGTCATCATGGTGGTAGTTGATCGTCTTTACAAGTATTCTCATTTATGTGCTCTTCAACACCCATTTACAGCATCCACTGTGGCTCAAATTTTCATGGATCAGGTATTCAAGCTTCATGGCATGCCGCATTCTATTGTTTATGATCGCGATCCAAATTTCACTAGCAATTTTTGGCAAGAACTGTTCAAACTACAAGGCACCCAAGTGCATCTCAACACAGCTTATCATCCCTAGATCGATGGTCAAACTGAAGTTGTCAACAAATGTTTGGAAACATATTTGAGGTGTTTTGCATTGGAAAGGCAGAATCAGTGGGCTCAATGGTTACCCCTCGCTGAATGGTGGTAAAACACTTCGTACCATATAGCTATGCGCATGACTCCTTTTGAAGAGGTATATGGACAAAATCCACCTTCAGTTCTCTCATATTTTCAAGGTGTCTCGAAGGTCCATGTGGTTGACCAAACGATTACAGTTCGAGAGGCTATTCTCCATACCCTCAAAGAGAATTTGGTCATGGCCCAAAATTGCATGAAGCAACAAGAAGATCAAGGTCGCTCTGAACTTCAATTTGCAGAAGGGGATCAGGTGTTTCTTCGACTAAAACCTTACAATAAAAATTCCCTCAAGGTTGACCCTTGTCAGAAACTGACGCCCAAATTTTATGGTCCTTATATCGTTCTCAGGTGTGTGGGACAGGTGGCCTATTAGTTAGCTTTACCCATTCATTCTAAGCTCCATCCTGTTTTTCATGTTTCCTTCTTAAAGAAGGTGATTGGAACTAAGTTCCAAACTCAAACCAACCTTCCCGAGTTGGACGTATAAGGCTCCATTTGGATACAACCACAAGTAGTTTTGGACCAGCATGAGCGTCGACTGCGTCAGTGAACCATAAAGGAAGTGTTAGTCCAGTGGAAAGATGCAACTCCAGCAAATGCCACTTGGGAACCAACTACCATTCTTCAACAATTTCCCCATCTCAAGCCTGGAGGACAAGGTTGTTTTTAATGGGGGAGGACATGTTAGGGACCTAACCCCTCACATAGGTGGAATAATATATTTCCATGTAATAAAGGTCAATATTAATAAGGCCTAGCAATAAGGAAGAATAAGTCCAATGTAAGAATACCTAATAGAAGCTTCCGCTTCTAGAAGGATCTTCCTCTAGATGGTTATTTTGATAGACATATTTAGTATAAATAGGAGTCGAGGGTATGAGAACTCTTTTCTTGGATATTATTGTAATAGAGCTCTGCTTTGCTGGAGGTTTCCCCCTCGAAGAGGCAAGTGAACATTGCTCTTAGTAATCAAAGTTCTCTTTCTAGTGTTATTCTGGTATCATTTTGGTATTATTGTGGTGTTGTTATGGTTACATTGTTGTTCATATACCATTTCTATCTATTTATTTATGCTCTGCATACTTTTTTATATCTGGAATATTACAAAGAATAAAAAAATCTAATGGAACAACTGCAAAGGTATCGAGAAAATAATAAATTGCTAGAAGAGAAGCTAAGTGAGACTGAAAAGACTATCATTATTTTAAAGGCACGAGTAGAAGTGGATAATAAGACTAAATAAACATTGAATAATCAATTAGAAGAGAAATATAGCCAACTAAGCACAATCTTGTAAAATGCTATGATTCAAATAGAAGAGGACAAGAAAATTGAAGAAGTCCTAAACAATCAACTAAAAGAGATGGAAGAAATTTGTCAAGCAAAAAAACTTGAAATTACTTCTCTAAGAGAAGAAGTGAAAAGGACAGTGGCCACAAACTTGAAGTTTGAGAAGAGTTCATCAGCCATACAAGACATCCTCAATGAACAAAGATCTCCTAGTGACAAGACATGTATTGGGTATGATCACAAGCAGAAACACATTGAATAAGAAAAGAGTTTCAAACTACCAAGAAAGACTGAAGAAAGACCTAAAATTCATACAAATGGTTCAAATGATTCCAATAGTAGGGTAAAACACCACAATTAATAAATACATGACAAGAAAGCATCTCAAATACCTCCATTTCAAATAAGACCCTTTACTCCCAGGTATCAAAGTTTCTTTCCTGGTTATTGTTTTTCTTACAACAATTTTGGACATAAGGCTATAGATTGTAGAGATTATGAAAGAAATAATAAAGTAAGGAATAGCGGTATCTAAAATAATGTTGAATCTTACAAATTCCACAACTATGGACACATATATCGAGATTGTAGAAGCATGTTGGAGTCTTCCATGAAAGAAAATGCTCATATCAAATATATAATAAGGTTTGGAGAAGGACAAGTCAATGGATAATTCTCAGAGGACATACCCACAGGAGTTGAAAATATGAGTAACAATGATAAATCTACAAGTAAAGAGGAATATGTGAGGATTACAAATGATGATCCTGCAACAGAGCAACATTATATATTATTCTAAATAATTTGGCATAGAGACTCCCAGTATTGTGGATAATGTTGAGGGGGAGTCTAAGTAGCAGGAAAGGAAGACCAAAGAAAGGACAATAGATGATTGTACAAAGTAGAAGATAGTGTCTTGGTAAATCATATAGGATCACATGGGGAGCTACTTCATAAATCTTCAAGAAATGACCCAGTCTAAGGGGGAGTCAGCATAGTCAAAGGGGGAGTATTGTCGAAAAAAAAATATTCTCACAAATATAGCACTACAGTCAAAAGAAGGAACCATTAATGATATATGGAGCATAAAAATTAGTTGAATGATAGTGGATGAAATCATGAATACAGGAGGAGAAATATAATAAGAAAGAGAATCATGAAATTCTAGAGGGGGAGCAACTCTTTATCATGGATGTCAAAAGGAGAGAAACAAATGTTGGGGACAGGGGGAGTCACATGATAAGAAAAATGATCCCTTTTCCATTGATATCAAAGGGGGAGAGAAACAAAGTGATGGATAGAGTGAACATGGTGATCGATAGAGTGATCATGGATCACTGCAAAAGGAAGAAGGTGTTTCCATCAATGACAAAGGGGGAGATTGTTGAGAAAATGTTGGCATTGATGTCAAAGTGGAAATGATGATGATGATATGAAAATAATGATAAGGATGTAACAATGATGATGATGATGATGATGATGTGGAAGTGAAAAAGGGATATTGTTTGAGTATTGAATCCATGAAGCTAAGTGAATAATCCTTAAAGCCGTGAAGCCAAGTAAAGAAGCCTAGAAGTTATGAAACCTAGTAAAAATGCCTTGAGATTGTTTGAGTATTGAATCCATGAATCCAAGTGAAGAATCCTTGAATCTATGAATCCAAGTAAATAATCCTTGAAGCCATGAATCCAAGATAATAAGTGATCTAGGTGGATGTTGGTGGCCACCCACCTGTTCCAAATTCCATCTGGCTCATCTTGACAATTTTCAGTTCAACACGTTTCTCTGTAACGGGGACATTTATTTGTAATTTTGGGTTCTGCACTTCCGAGGATGTCTTGAAGCCCTACATAGCATCCAGGTGGATATTGGTGGCCTCCCACCTATTCCAACTAGATTATTTTGGAATTTTTTTATGTCAGTACATATTTCTGTACTTCCAGGGCCGTTTTGGGGCCCTAAACAGTGTTTTCTTGGATTGCCATAGTCAAACTATAGTTAAAGTTAGAGTTTGACAACATAATGCATAGTTCTCGAAAAGAGATTTCCAATGAGCTATCACGCACCTAAAACAAAGATCGTATGAAAAAGTTATGACCCTGAGAAGTTCATGTACTAACTTACCCCAACGGGTCCCACATGAATTTTGGCGCTTTATCTCCTAGGGTTAGGTTTTTGGATGTCTAGGGTTTTGTCATTCATTTTTATCATAAAAATGCCTTCAAAGCCTCATTGCACTGATCTTCTTCTGGCGAATGAGCATAGTCGTCACATCTCTTCTCAGAGATAAAGTTGCCACCATTCTAGTGAGTCTTGCACTATGCATTTTTATAGTCTTTGTACATTTATTTCATTAATAGAAATCATGTATTATTGTATTTCTATGTTTCTGGCAATTTTTATGTGTATTTCATTATAATATCTCTGCTTTCATTTCGTTCCGAAAAAATCCAGATTAGTGGTATTAGAGCACACTGCTCTTGATCATTTTTTAGTGCATGTCCCCGATGAGGTCCAAGTATATCAAGTTGGGTCTCGATCTTGTCTCTCTTGAGGACAATTTCTCTCGCACACACAATAAACCCTCTATGGAGGAAAAAAAAAATTGGTCGAGCAGAAGATTCTATTAACGTGTTTCTTGAGCAAGCTCTTGCGCGACAAAGGGACGAAATGATGGATATTTTTTCCCACATCCTTCAACGCCTACCAATAAAAACATGTGCATATTCATCAAGCGGCCACTTTGGAGGAACCTCTCTCTTCAAGGTACAAGTTAATTTTGATATTCCTGTATTTGAAGGTTAGATAGATGTGGATGCCTTAGAAAAATGGTGAAATCTGCTAGAAGGCTATTTCTTTGTTCACAATTTTTTCGACAGGGAAAAGATCACCTTTGCACTCCTCGAGGCTCTCCCTCGTGTCAAACATTGGTGGGAAACTTACTAGGAGAAAAGTTCCACAAAGGAATATGGAATATATGGGGTCGAGCCCACTTGGGTTTTTTTTGTGGATGCGGTCAAGGAACAATAATACCTTGTTGATAAATATGAAAACCAATACCTGAGATGGACCACACTACCACAATATAAGAGCCAAACAGTGTCGGAGTTCAAAAATAATTTCCATACCTTGTGCACCAAGCTGGGTATCAAAGAATCCAAATGATTTCCTAAACATCTCATTATTGGGAGCTGCCTATTGATATGCTGTCAAAATCGAGCAGAAATTTAGGCACTAGAACAAATGGGAGTTCGGGTTTGCAAATCCGCAACAACCAAATCATGTTAAAGATGACCCTAACCAACAGCCTCCTGAAAACTAGTCTAAGACACAAGAAAAAAATGGTAAAGGAAAGACTAAGAATGACACTGGGAAGTGGTGCGAATTCCACAAAATCCCCTGACACAACACTGATGAATGTCGCATGAAACAATCATTGTGGCCGAGGTCAAAGACAATGATCCAAACCCTGATTTGGAATATGATCCAGAAAATATTGAAAACAGCCAGATCATCGACATAGACCCCACTGCTACTATCACGACTGTAACAATTCAAACAAAAGAACCAGTAGATTTTGAAGAGGGGGAGCACCTATTCCATTCACATATGTGGGTGAAGGGGACCCCATTGCATTTAATTGTTGATAGCAGAAACCAAAAGAACCTCATCTCATCTGAGGTCATCAAACATTTGGGGTTGTCAACAACACCACACCAACAACTATACAGCATCGGGTGGCTTCACCAGGAGGATATCTCTGTGTCAGCTAGCAGTGTCACCTATCCTATGGAATCCATCGCTTCAAGGATGAGGTAGTGTTTGATGTTGCCCCTCTTGATGTCTATGATGTTTTTTTGGGCCAACCATACATGTGGAAACGTCATGTTGTTTATGAGTCTCGACCCCGTAGTGTCATTATTACTCTGGGGGGTCAACTCTATAGGATACCAGAGGTGGTTTTGACTACTGTTCCACCAAAAATATGTCACAAGGTAATCTCTCATACTGCAAAATTCATCCTCTTCACAGTCTGTTCAAAGGATGCACAAAAGGCCACTGCAACGACTGCAGCCTCAACACCTTCTATCCAGCAGAAGCATATTGTAGAAGAGAAAGAATATATTTTTTCTTCACCTATGATGGTGCCTACACAATGCGTCATCAAGCCCAGATACAACAGGTTTGTGGAACATATTCAACCCCGCCAACAACTGGTTCGTGCAACCTTCCACAGACCAAGCAACACAACTTCTCCAACAAGGCACACAACTCACAAAGATTTAGATTCAAAAAATGCTTTTCCCACTTCCCCGGGCACTGAATGCAATGGAGACCATTTCTTCCTAGTGGGGGAGGACTGATCTAGGTGGATGTTGGTGGCCACCCACCTGTTCCAAATTCCAACTGGCTCATCTTGATAGTTTTCAGTTCAACATGTTTCTCTGTAATGGGGATATTTCTTTGTAATTGTGGGTTCTGCACTTCTAGGGTTGTCTTGAATCCATACACATCATACAAGTGGATATTGGTGGCTGCCCACCTATTCCAATTGGCTTATTTTGGAAGTTTTCATGTCAATACATGTTTTTGTACTTCCAGGGTAGTTTTGGTGCCTTAAACAATTTTTTCTTGGCTTCCCATAGTCAAATTGTAGACAAAGTCAGAGTGTTATTACATAATGTGTAGTTCTCGAAAAGAGCTTTCCAATGGGCTATCACATGCCTAAAACGGAGATCATATGCAAAAGTTACGACTTCGTGAAGTTGATGTACTAACTTACCCCAACGGGGTCCACATGACTTTTGGCGCTTCATATCCTAGGGTTAGGGTTTTGGATGTCTAGGTTTTTGGCATTCATGTTTATCATAAAAAAGCCTTCATAGCCTCATTGTACTAATCTTCTTCTAGCAAATGAGCATAGCTGTCACATCTCTTCTCAGAGATAAAGCTACCACCATTCTAGCGAGTCTTCACTCTATATTTTTACAGTCTCTGTACATTTATTTCATTAATAGAAATAATGTATTGATGTATTTATCAGTTTCTGGAATTTTTTAAGTGTATTTCATTGTAATATCTCTACTTTCATTTCATTCCGAAAATAATTTGGATTAGTGGTATCAGAGCAAGTTGTTCTTGATCGTTTTTCAGTGGATGTCCCCAACAAGGTATGAGTAAAAAAAGTTGGGTCTCGAGCTTGTCTCTCTAGAGGAAAATCACTCTCTCATGCCCAAAAAACCCTCTATGGCAGCATAAAATAAAAATGGTGGAGGATAAGATTCTATTAACCTGTTGCTTGAGCAAGCTCTCACGTGATAGAGGGATGAAATGATGGAGAATTTTTCCCACATCCTTCAACAACTGTCGATAGAAACATGTGCATATTCATCAAGCGACCACATTGGAGAAACCTCTCCCTTCAAGGTACATGTTAATTTTTATATTCCTATATTTGAAGGTCAAATAGATGCGGATGCCATAGAAAAATTGTTAAATCTACTAGAAGTTTATTTCTCTATTCACATTTTTTCCGACAGGAAAAAAATCACCTTCGCACTCCTCAAGGCTCTCCCCCATGTCAAACATTGGTGGGAAACTTACTAGGAGAAAAGTTCCACAGAGGAATATGGAATATATGGGGCCGAGCCCACTTGGGATTTTTTTGTGGATGCGGTCAAGGAACAATACTACCCTATTGATAACTATGAAGACCAATACATGTGATGGACCACACTGCGGAAAGAGAAGAGCCAAACAATGTCAGAGTTCACAAATACTTTCCATGCCTTGCACACCAAGATGGGTATCAAAGACTCCGAGTGACATTTGGTTCTGAAATACCATGGGGCTCTGCATAGGTACATACAAACCGAAATGGATTTCCTAAACATATCATCATTGAGAGCTTCCTATCGATATGCTATCAAAATCGAGCATAAATTTAGGAACTAGAACAAATGGGAGTTCAGGTTTGAAAATCCTCAACAACCAAAGAATGGTAAAGACGTCCCTAACCAACAGCCTCCCGAAAGCCAACCCAAGACACAGGAAAATAAGGGTAAAGGAAATACGAAGAATGACACTGGGAAGTGATGCGACTTCCACAAAATCCCCTGGCACAACACTGATGAATGTCTCTTGAAAAAGTCATTGGTGGCTGAGGTCAAAGACAAGGAGCCTAACCCTGATTTAGAATCTGATCCAGAAAATATTGAAAACAGACAGATCATTGATGTAGACCCCACAACTACTGTCGCAACCACAAAAAATCAACCAGAAGAATCAGTAGATCCTGAAGAGGGGGAGCGCCCCTTCCATTTACAGATGTGGGTGAAGGGGACTCCGTTTCATTTCATTTTTGATAGTGACAACCAGAAGAACCTCATCTCAGCTGAGGTCTTCAAACAATTGGGGTTGTCAACAACACTCACTACTACATTGGGCTCAAATTACGACGGTTTAAAATTTCGTCGTATTTTTTTTCTTTTTTTGAACTAAATATGCTTTTTTTTTCGGGGTCCGACTATTGGTCACTCTAGTGACCAACCTTCCACATTGGTCATTATAACGATGAAAGTTAGTCGGTAGAGCGACCAACCACTAGCTAGTCACTATAGCAACCAACTATGCCACGTGTGAGAATCAAACGGTCATTTACGACTAATCAATCCTATATATATCTCAGTTACGACAAATTTGCTATAGTTGCAACAATCATTTTCTACAGTTGCGAAAATTATTCAGGTGTTCTGATGCAATGGTGTTTTGGTTTTTTATGAAATCTTGATTTCAATTCTCTTTCAAGAAGAGAAACATTGAATTGATCAGACTCTACATAGCTGAGATTTTGAAGGTTAGTACTTAAAAATTTTCTGTGTGCTTTAGTAGTTTGGTGCTATTGAACTATTTTATGGTTTATTTATACTCCTTAAATCATATTTTATGGGTTATTTTAACTCCTTAGAAATATTTTATGGTTTATCCACTTTTGATAGAGTAAAAAGATTATCGATTCAACTACAATCACTCTAATTAGATTCAATCAATCTAATTTTGTTCTTATATTTCATGGAACTTCTTGAATATCTAAGTATCCTTGCCTTAGTAAATTTACATTTAGGGTTTCCTCCTTGAGTTGGAAAAGAACCAATTAGAAGTGAAGAGCAGTGGTATTTTTGTTGATATTGGACATCAATACTCTTGTGTATCCCTAAAGCTACCCTAATTTTTATTAGGGACTTAATATTATATAGTGTGATTTTGGGTGATAATAGATCCACCTCCTCTTTTTAATGTTTCATGCTTTGTCCCTTATTTTTTCTGAACATGCTGTATAATTTTCATTACACATATCTAAATATATACCAAATTATTTGAATAGATTTGTATATTGTACTTATAATGTTTCAATGGATTTGTTGTAATAGGTAATTACGATGTCAACTCCAGTCGCGAAAAGAGAGCTTGTTATGTTAAAGTGGCACATGGTGATTCATGGTGATGGGAAATGTTATTGCCCTTGTTGTGAATGCAAGGGTTTTAATGGAAGAAGATTGCCTTTAAAAATAGTTGAAAAACATTGTAGGGAGAATGGGCACGTTGAAGGGGGCAATGGATATCGTCCCATGGTAAGTAATTAGTTATTATAGATCTTTAAGGGTATTATACATTAATTGTTTTTTTTTTTTTTTTAATTTGTCTTTCAAAATAATATTTGTGATATACTCTAACTATATTTTATTGCTTCCATTGTTTTTATTAAAGAAAAATCATCCTAAGAATGTGATGCTGCCTAGCAGGAGACGTTTTCATAGAGATAATACTGAAGAACAAGATGAACTTAATCGTGTGGATAATGGTGATCACATTATTCCTATGGAAAATGATGATATTAATAATACAGTTGATGATGATGGGACAAATAGATTGATCCAAGAAATTTATAATGCTCCAATGGATGATGATTTCAAAATGGAGGAGGACAACTTGCAGGATGATAACGATGACAATGATGATGAATATACTTTTGATAAACCTATCCTTCAAAATGCCATTGAATCCCTATATGAAGGCACAAAAAAAAGTGCTCTCTCTGTTGTAATGTTGTTGGTCAACTTGAAGGTATCAAATGGTTTTTCAAACACATGTATGACACAGATCCTAAGGTAAGAAACATAACTTTATAGTTTTATGCAATTTTCAACTTATATTTTAACATAACTTTATAGTTTTATGAAATTTTCAACTTATATTTTATTTTATTTTTAGTGTCAATTGATGTCTAAATTAAGGATGCAATATTTATAATGATTAATATAATTTTCATTATCGATTTTGTTTTTGTATATTTTTGTTGTAGGTTGATAGGTGAGTATTTCTTACCATCACCAATTGGAATGGAATATCAGGCTATTGATGCATGCCCCAATGATAACATAATATATTATGGACAATATGCATCTGAATCGAATTTCCCCTAATGTAAAATCAGTAGATATCAAACTGATTAGTTAACAAAAGGGGTGCCTCACAAGGTTCTTCGTTATATTCCCATAATTCCACACCTGCAACAAATTTAGATGTTGGAACATAACACAGTTTATGGATTACCATGCATGGAATAGAAGTGAAGATGATGTTCTTCGAATGCATGCAGATGGTTCTTTATATAAAAATATCGAAGAAAGATGGCCAATTTTTAAAGAAGAACCTCGTAATGTTAGGATTTCATTGGCAATTGATGTTGTAAATCCATTTGGTGAGTTCATGTTTATCTACTCGGTGTGGCCTATTTTTGTTATAAACAATAACCTTCCTCCTTGGATGTCAATAAAGAGAGAGCACACAATGTTGGCAATGATTGTTCCAGGTACATTTTTATAATGACGTTGTTTTTTTAATGTTTAACATTTCATTTGTCTTTTTCATTGCACAATTTCATATATGTATACAAGGTGTAGTAATTATGTGTAGTTTTTAACCATTTAGGTAAGTACCAAGTGAAAGATATGAATGTATATATTGAGCCTCTTGTCGATGAGTTGTTAAATTTATGGGACGACATCACTATGTATGACATCTCTAGACCACTAGGTCAAAGAGGATTTCAATTCCATGGGATTCTTACATGGACAATTCACGATGCACCGGGACTAACACATTTTTGTGGTATGTAACACACTATTGCACTTAAATAAGTTGGATGTTGATGATATTATAATGTTTGTTTTTTAAATAATTGCTTGTTATATAAGTAATGCTGCCATTGATGCGTATCTTCTAGGTCTACAAAAAAAGGGTAAATTTGCATGTCCATTTTGTGGTCCTAGGATGAGATCTCGTCGTTCAAGAAGTTTAGGAAAGGAGGTGTTTGATGAATATAGACACTTTCTCCCTAAGAACCATAGGTATCGAAATACCGATAAACATATTTGCAATGGTAAAGAGGAGAGTGGGATAGAACCACGAAGAATGACACCACACCTATGGAACTTGGAATATAACAAATCAAATCGTCAATGTAAGTCAATCTTCATCATCGTATGCAATATATTACATTTTTTAATTGTGTTGAATTCTCATGTCTACTGTGTATAATCTAACAATTGTTGTGTTAATTTCATTTATGTAACATATAGTTGGTCGTCAAGGCATTGATCTTCTTCCACGAGGAATGAAAAGTTTCCCTAAACAATTTAGTAGGTTGCCCTACTATGAGAAACTAGAAATAACTCATTTGTTTGACACAATGCATATCAGGAAGAATGTAATAGAAATGTTGTGGAGAATCTTAGATGGAAGGCGTGATAACGAAAAGAATTCTAAAATTTGTAGTGACATTCAAGAAGCCAATCATGCAATGCTAAATATTATTTATTTAAATAGGACTAATGGAGTCGATCGAAATAGCCTCCCATGGTTATTTAAAGAATATGAAAACAATGTTGTAAAAGAGCTCATTCGAAAAATTAGATTTCCAACAGGATTTGCTTCAAACATAAAGAATATATTAACAAAGAAAGGTGAATTTGGCGGGTTAAAAACTCATGACTGGCATACCTTCATCAAGGTAATTTCTTTCGTATATTTGTTATGTATTGGTAAGAATCGATGTAATATTTTTAAATTTTGTAAATATATTGT
>ML781127.1:274779-339562 GCA_009831015.1 Picea engelmannii | reverse complement strand
TTAGAATACTAGATTAGTTTAAAATTTGACAAACTCAACCCTTTTCTACATAAATTCTTCTCCAAATCTATTAGGAATTGAGTTTTGGCCCAATTTCAATATGACCCAAATCATTGAAATTTGAAAAAAAATGAATCAATCAATGCCAAACTTCATTTTGCCAGAAAAAATAAACTCACTGGAAAATTTGAGTTTTTCCACTTATTAACTCTCTCTCTATATATTTAACTAAATGACCATATGAGGCAACAAATTTTAAGTTTTCATCACCATTTCCAAGAGAATAAAGAAAGAAATCACCATAACTGTAGCTAGAAGCATAATGGTAGGGACCCAAATTTGGATACTCCTGAAATGTGATACCTAGTGTTTGATATGTAAATCCGACCTCTCTTTCGTTTGCAAGTATGCTATTTATCACACAAGGACTTGTGTGAATTTGGGATAATGCTATGAAATCAATTCAAGGACTTGCACCTCAAAGATGATGTCCATATTGATAATGATTTTTATGAGGGCAATGCCTCATGAACCAAGGGATCAGAAAGACAAGAACGGTGAGCGTCCATAATCCACAAAACACATAAGCATCTCTAAACAATTTTAGTATCAAAGAAAGGAAAAATATTATCGTCTCAATTTGAAGACTTGCACCTCAAAAGTAAATTCTAAACTATCAAAATTTTAGATTAAAATAATACTTCATAAACCACCTCTATTTCACAATTGTTATCTATGTAAATTTATTCACAACAAACACATCCTATATACACAATATTCCCTAACTTTTAAAAAATTACCCTAAAAAGTAAACCATATTTTATCATATTTTACATAGAAAGTTGTAGCTATTGCTTTTGTTTATAGTTCACATAAACTCATTCAATACCTCCCATACATCTAATATCCTCATGTAACATTGGCATTTGTTCTTGCCTTTAGAATATCAATGTCAGGTTTTCCTGACTACCTGAAGTATGGAATGGGGTATAGTAGGAGGGGGACTTGAACTTCAACCCTATCCACTAGGATATGTTCACCCCGAGACCTTCAATATATGAATCAACTCTATGGAGAATTGTCTTGTGTCCTAGTAGTGAGTTTGTCTCTCTTTACCATAGCTTCTATGTTAGTGTTTGTCACCTCGAATCGATATTCCTCAGTACCTCATTTATGGAGGTGTTGATGAGTTTTTTGCAACCTCCAAGTGTCTTCTATCCAAAATTGGGTAGGCATATGGATCTACTGTTAGGTGAATATGATTTTTCCATACCTTACTTGGTCTGGCCCCTTCTACTCTTATCTACAATTCTACTATAATATCTTTAGGCTCATGTTATTTTGTAGTTGCGAACCTCATAGTTTCATTCTGGAACCCATACTTAAATGCACATATTTACACACCCCCAACATAGGGGTTTGGTGACCTCAATATTTGTTGCAATGCCTAGTTGTGTAGGTAAGGTTTGCAAAGGAGATTTCTCCTTTTAGGGGTGATATCAAAATACAATTCACAGAATTTTCAAGGGTTTTGGAAATCCATCTTCATAAGAGATATGTATGATTCAATGTTAAATTTGTACCATTTCTCTTTTAAGTATAAAGCATATACCCTAGAAAGTGGTTTATGTGCCAACATTTTGTAAGCTTGTTCAATAATCTCCTCACATACATATGTTAATCTTGAAATTTCCTAATCCTTTTTTGTAGTTTCTTGCATTTGTTTTACCAGGTCAATTTTTATCTTGGTATTTTCATTACCAAGGACTTATAAATTTTCATTAAAATCTATTGAGGTTAAATAAAATTTCTCTTCCATCTAAGTGATTACTTGGTTATGCTCAATGAAAAAAAAAAAGTTCTCACCTTTTGATTCTTCTTATTGCTTCCATTGCTACTTCATCTTGAGCAATCAACAACTATCTCATCAAAACTTTAACTAAATTTGTGGCCATAATGTGTGTTAGAATCCTTTTTTGCAGCCTATTCAAGCCATATCTCCTTATCCTCTTCGGAATATACTCAATAACATAGCTACTCTCTTCATGTATCACAAGTGTCTTTTCATCAACAAGGTTGTTGATTTCTTCTTTTCCTTTAACAATTGGAACCCCTAATAGGGTGGCAGGATCTTCTTGCTATGGGGAATCTAGAATATCAAATGGCTCCTTAACTTGGGCTAAGGTATTTTCCTTTTCAGCCCTAGAAATATTTGATTCTAGTTCCTAATCTATTGAGGAGATATCCTCCTACTCCTTCTTCACACTTCGCTACTTCTTATGCAATAGTTGATATAGGCTCTGTAGCATCCATGGATTATTTAGCTACTAGTGTTGGCACATGTTCTAAAGCATGTGATGAGTCTTCAATACATGGTTTTGATGCTACATTTTCTTTAGGATGGATAATGAACATGTCCCATGTGACATATGGTTGTATTCTTCATAATTCATTGAAAACAAATAGCTTAATCAACCCATGGTGTGCTACATCTGCTTATGTTCTCGATTGGAATTCTATATCCATCCTTTGGAGCAACTTCATTAAGTAATATTGAATGCCAATGATCCTCCAATGTCTCTAATGTTCCAAGATCTTAAAATGTTGTGCCAACCTAAAAACCTTGAATTACAATGGCATTTTGTGCAACTGTTGAGCAAACTCTATAGTAATTGCATTGATGTATCCAATGAGTATGTCAAATAATGCCATCCATATTGTTTTTTGGAATATATGATATATGTTAGGATTACTTTGTATTAAATCCATATCTATAGGCTCTCGTATGTTCAATGTTCCTTCCGTGATTTTTTGTGAACTCCACAGTTGATTTTCACTTCTACAATAACCCACACTTTGTGAAATCTATTGCCTATTTCTTAACACTTTCCTTGCTACTGCATTTGGCCAACATTGTCAATATCCATAGTGATATTATAGGTTGATGATTCACACTCATTTCTCATTCGTGGAAAATATGTTTTAGATTTGTTACTATGGTGGAG
Source organism: Picea engelmannii (assembly GCA_009831015.1). Lineage (NCBI taxonomy): Eukaryota > Viridiplantae > Streptophyta > Pinopsida > Pinales > Pinaceae > Picea > Picea engelmannii. Next base: position 336,557 of record ML781127.1, on the reverse strand, counting down.
GGTTGGTGAATCTTTTGCATCCATAATTGCTCATTATTAGTTACCATTATTCACACATTGTTTATGGAGTGATCAACAATTGATTCAAGTAATAAAGCATCAATACATATGATTAATCATTTATCAGATTGATGAAGGCATTAAAGCCATTATTTATGTTTTTCACCCAAAAGTAATTGTCTTCATTTCTAATTGTAGTCGTTTCCTTCAAAATTGGTGGCACAGGTCGGCCTGTTAGCTGATGAAATGATAGAGGGTTCATACCATCAGTATCAGTCAGTCCATATCCATATTTATAAAACATTGAATCCCTATTGCAATAAGGATTTCCTTAATAGAAGGCCTTTCCATACAATCTACCTTTTCAGTCAATATCATCTCCCAAAACAAAATTGGTAATCTCATCAACATCTACGCTTGAAAATGACTTCAAGAAAAAATTTGGTGTTCTCAATTTAATCATGATCCTTTAATTGATTTAAAAATTGCAATTGCCCGAGAATTTGTGAATTCCCTCAGTGGGTTGCTAATTTTACTAGTTTTAAAATTGAAATTGTATGAGTTGACTCCCTTGGCATTATTTGTTTCACTCCTTTAGACTAGCACTTGGGCATTGTTTGACATTCTGATAATTGTTGTTCAACTATGATTTGGCACTCTTGGATGACGTTTCTCCTCAATGATGCCCTGTAATGAACCAACCATGCCTCTTGACAAATTGGATTTGAGTGTGTGACATAATATTTGTGAAACCATAAAAAATTGTCCTTCCCTTCCAACGTCTTATTGCAACAACAAGTTTCTTATTGGAAATCACTTTTAATGTGCAACAATTGTCCACATTTTCTTCATCTTTTAACACTATGATACAACACCTAGGTACTAAATTTGATGATACTGTTCAAAATTCAAGATCGTAAAGGCTGCAAAATACACCGTCCGAGATGACAACAACAATTTGAAATCTTCTTTGATGTTTTTAACTTCTTCCTACCAAAACTGAAGTGAAAGAAACCAATGCCATTCGAGGAGACCACATACAGTTGGAGTTTCTGAATATGATTGAACTTCCGATTGAAATTTGTGTGCGAGAGCCAAGCAATTTTGTGTGTAACTGATAAATACATGGGATATTTTGTGTGTTGTTGAGAAACATACCTCGAGTTGCTACTGTTTGATTCACTACATTCTGCACCATCACCATAATCCCACCAAAAACAACATTTCCTTTGTTGGGTAGCGGAAGAAAAACATCGCATATAAGAGAGCATAAAATAAGCAAGATGAAACACACATTAAACCAAGCACATCATTCATAAACTTGACACAGTGATTTATGTGGAAACCCAAATCAGAAAAAAACCACAGACAATGATTATCGGTCTTCTTCTTATTCAAGGGAGAACTACAATAGTCTTCTTAGGCATACAATCATCTTCTCCTCACACACTCATTGCTCTACTCTATTCCTGTGTGAATGGAATAATTAAAAAAAAAAAAAAAACCCCAACATTGGTCGCTCTAGTGACTAACATGTTCGTCGCTTCTATTTCCATTTGGTCACAAACACCAACATTGGTTTCTCTAGTGACTAACATGTTCGTCGCTCTAGCGACTAAAATGTTAGTCGCTTGTATTTCCATTTGGTCGCAAAATAGGTCACTTGGTTGCTCTAGAGACTAACTGATCCTCCTTCGTTTGACCTTTTTAACTTCAAGTTTGGTCACTCTAGAGACGAATATTCGTTGTTCTACCGACTCAGAGTGGTTTATTGACTAAGTTTTCCAGGGTTGTCTTGGTCACTCTTGCGACTAATATTATTCGTTAGACCGACTAATATTCGTCGCTAGCCAAAATTTTCCCTATTGTGAATAGGCTTCTTTTCTTTGTTGCTAGATCGATGAAGATCCATGTGTGGCCACTAGACTGACAAATGGATTCCGACAAAAAAAAAAACCATCTTGGTCGCAAAAATGACCCTATGCCGATGAAACTTCGTCTCTACTTCATCGCAAAAATGTTCAAATTTAATAGTGACTACACCCACAACCATACAACATCAGTTGGCTTCACCAAAGACTATATCTCTGTGTCAGCTAATAGAGTTGCCTATCCTATGGCATCTATCCCTTCAAGGATGAGGTAGTGTGTGATGTTTCCCCTCTTGATGTATGTGATGTTGTTTTGGACCAACCATATATGTGGAAATGTCATGCTATTTATGAATCTGGACCCTATAGTGTCATTATTACTCTAGAGGGTCATCTCTACAGGATACTAGAGTTGGTTTTGACTACTTTTCCACCAAAAAAGTGCCTCAAGGTAATATCTCATACTGAAAAATTCATCCTCTTTACAGTTTGTTCAAAGGATGCACATAAGGCCATTGCAACCACTGCAGTCTTAGCACCTTCTATCCAGCAGAAGCAGATTGCAGAAGAGAAATAATATATTGTTTCTTCACCTACGATAATGCCTACACAATGCTCCATCAAGCCCATAGATAATAGGTTGGTGGAACATATTCAACCCTGCCAGCAACAAGTTCATGACAACCTTCCACAGACCAAGCATCACAACTTCTCCAACAAGGCACACAACTCACCAAGATTCATATTTAGAAAACGCTTTCCCCTCTTTCCTGGGCACTCAACACAATGGATACCATTTCTTCCTAAGGGGGGAGGACTGATCCAGGTGGATGTTGGTGGCCACCCACCTGTTCCAAATTCCAACTGGCTCATCTTGATAGTTTTCAGTTCAACATGTTTCTCTGTAATGTGGACATTTCTTTGTAATTGTGGGTTCTTCATTTCCGGGGCTATCCTGAAGCCCTACAAAGCATCCAGGTGGATATTGGTGGTCGTCCACCTATTCCAAATGGATTATTTTTGAAGTTTTCATGTCAATACATCTTTTTGTACTTCCAAGGCCGTTTTGGGGCCCTAAACATGGTTTTCTTGGCTTATCATAGTCAAACTATAGATAGAGTCAGAGTTTGGCATCATAATCATATTTCTCGAAAATACCTTTCCAACGGGCTATCACACGCCTAAAACGGAGTTCGTATGCAAAAGTTACGACCTTGGGAAGTTGATGTACTAACTTACCCCAACGGGGCCCACATGACTTTTGGTGCTTCATCTCCTAGGGTTAGGTTTTTGGATGTCTAGGGTTTTGGCATTCATGTTTATCATAAAAATGCCTTCAGAACCTCATTGTACTGATATTCTTCTCAAAAATGAGCGTAGCCATCACATCTCTTCTCAGATATAAAGATGCCACCATTCTAGCAAGTCTTGCACTCTGTATTTTTACAGTCTCTGTACATTTATTTCATTAATAGAAATCATGTATTGTTGTATTTATCCATTTCTCGCAATTTTTATGTGTATTTCATTGTAATATCTCTGCTTTCATTTCGTTCCAAAAATAATCTGGATCAAGAAGCCTTGAATAGATGTTGATGAAGCCTTGAGAATCCAACATGCAGTAGTCAAGCCATGAGGAAAATCAATGTGAAAGAAAGTTTAAGAAGCCCCTGAATCTGTAATGATGTGTTCACTTGAAGAATCCTTGAAGTTCCTTGAAGGAGCCTTGACATAATTATATATAAATCCAAAGTGGTCCCCTTATGGCGTAGCATTTAAGCATGGCCCTCACAGGATGAGATAGCATGTGGTTGTTTCCACATGCCCAGTTTGAGTTGTACACAAATGGAGCCTTGAAGGAGCCCTGAAGAATCCCTAAAACCAAGTGAAGAAGTTCCTAAATTCAAGTGAATAAGCCTACATATGCCCAAGATAAAGATTGCACGATAGAGATTGTTGAAAGTATTATTTGTGGTCAATCTGGATACCCTATATTTGAGGGTATTTTTACCCTACATAGCTAAATCAAATTGAAGAAAAATTTAAATGGTTGGAAATGTTATTTTGATACCTTTCCAACAGTATATGGAAGTCCCTCCAACTGACTAGGAATGAGGAGATACAAATTTTTTCATCCAACAACCTAGCCATAAAATTGAGGTTGGCTCAACTTTTTTTTGGGTACATAATTACTATAAATACATGATAGAATTTCAGATTTTTATAGTTAATAATGAAGATATCAAGTATGAGGTGCACTCAAGGTGTTGGGGTTTCTTTCTAGTGTGCAAGAGAAGTATAAGGGATTCTCTTAAGGTCTTTCTTATTCTTAAGGTATGTTATAAGGTTGTGATGTTATCGTAAGGTTGTGAGGTTGTCATATGCACTGTTGTGATGTTGTGATGCTATTGTATGCTCTGCTATGAAGTTGTGATGTTTCCATGAGGTTGTTGTGCTACCATATGATCTGCTATGAATTTTTGATGTTGCTGTGATGTTTCCGCGAGGATGTAATGCTTCCATATTCTCTGCTATGAATTTGTGATGTTGTCATGAGGTTGTGATGTTTCCATATGCTCTTCTATGAAGTTGTGATGTTGTCGTGAGTGGATGTTTCTATTAGTGGATGTTACCATGAATGAATGTTACCGTTAGTGGATGTTTTTATCAGTGATTACAGTCTAGGAATGAAGCTATGAGGCTTGCTAGGGTTTGAAGGATTGTCTACAAAATGAAGCATGCAGTTGAAGTCAGAAGTACTCTGTGTATGAAGATATTGGATTGGTGATATATCATTGAGTTGGTGCTCAGTTGAGAATATTGGTGTCTTCATTCAACAATTTGGTGCATGTGCTTTAGGGAGTGGGTGGTTCCTTCCAGTTGGAGCTGGTAAATCTAGGGGGTTGGTGCCTCCTTCTAGCCAGTGCTGGTAAATCAGGGAGTTGGAGGTTCCTTTAGGTTGGTTCTTGTAAATAGAGGGGATGGTGCCTCCTTCCAGTTGGTTCCTAGGAATCTTGAAATTTGGTTCTTCCTATGAATGTAATGTTAACATGATATAAGAAAAACATTTCATGGTTTTCTCCCATTTGGGTTTCCACGTAAAAATCATTGTGTTTGTGTATGGTTTTTTTATGATGAATGGAATTGTTAATGGTTAATGTTTACATGAAGTTCTTAAGGTTAAAAATGGTAAAAAATTATCAATATTAATTCACCCCCCCTCCGAGTATTGGTGAATATTCCAACAAGTGAGTGAATGATTATCTTCTTAGTTGTGCACTTTACCATCAACACTTTTCCAAAATCAATGTGTGTTGACTTCGCATGATAAATAGGATTCTTTTCTAGTGGTGTTGCACTGAGACTATTATAATGTGGTGTCACTTCTTGGAGAATTTGAATTATTATGTCTTTGCATATCTCTTGAAGCCAAATTTCCTCCTTACATGCTCTTGTTACCACTAGGTACTCAACTTCTATGATCAACAATACCATAGTTGATTTCCTATGATTGATCTAGTTAAAAACACCACACATAAATTAAATATATATCCCATGGTCCACCTTTTTTTATCAAATTTTCCTTCTCAATCCACATTATGATATTCTAGTAAACTAGGTTATTGTTGTGTTTGTCATAGTATATGTTGTAATTCAACATTCCCCATATATACATAAATATCCTCTTCACAACTAATCAATACTATCAAATTGAATGTGAAATGTCTAGCCTTGTATATACCATCGATTAATACATGAATCTCTCAAACACACTCTGATACAAGACTCTGTTCATTTCCTTTTTCTCATCATTAATATTTAGTCTCATTGATATCAATAGTTCATACCAATTATTGTCGATGTCCTTAGTGACCCACAATTTCCTATTATGAATTTCTTCAAAAGCTACTCATTGTACTTTTGTTGACACAGAAACATCTTGTGATTCTTTCTATCCCATTTAATCCCAATTCTTGAGTAGTAATGGACAACGACAAAGTATTTCATCTCAAATTGATATGAAAACTAAAAAATTGTTACCTTGATCATTTCTATGTTTCCATTGATATATAGGATGATATCGACATACTTGACAATTACTACAACATGCCCCTTGTATAGCTTAAAGTAGATGTAGTGATTTGGAGATATTCTCTCAAGGCCTTGCTTTGGTATGGATATGCTTCTAATTTTTTGTTTTGAATGAAATGCTTCCTTTAACTACTATATTAATCACACAAGTGTTGAAGGGAAATTTATCTTGGATAAAAAAAATCCCCCGATTGGATAGATATAGGCCAATGATAGACAACATGATATATCTCTACCTATTTTTTCCTAGAGCCGATCATACAATTTCATATGATAATGAGATATGGAAGGGAAATCTACCTTATAACTGATGGCTATCCAACGTATTCACTAAATTATTCTAGATATTTCTCCAATGATGATTCTCCACTTGATTACCTTCACAACGATCAAACAAGAACTACCTTCCTCATGTCCTTATAACATAAAAAATGAAATATTGCATGAAACAAGCTCTAATCTAATAGCCCAAGCCTATTTATATCAACACAATAAAATTCATGATACAAGATAGATCAATGAATTACAAATAATTTGTTTTGTGGGGAAGAGTATAGATTTATATTAAATGAATGAGATTATATTAATAAATGATTTTTACCTTGAGATATGTTGTCATACTCCTATATCCAAGACCCATAACCCTTCTTCTTAGCCACAATATCGACCCGTTGAACAAGCATGACCAATAATTGTATCATGGTATGAAGGCAAAGAAGGATCTCACCTAGGCTTTAGTCACACTAATGTTGATTCCCAACATTCAACAATCTATGGAAAACTCAAGACCAAAGAATCTTGCTCCAGCATAGGGATACTTCTATCTTGTGATTCCCTCTTCCTTTATCTTGGCCCCTTCTTACAAAATATTTGAGGAGCTTAAAGATAGGCTTCATGGCATGTGAATTAAACAATCACAAGTCATGCACAAATTCCATGATCAATTATGAGATTTTTTCAAACCATTATGAGATTTTTCTCAATTATGATTTTTTGCTATAGTTCCATGCTCAATTATGATCTATTTCCAATCCATTATGAGATTTTTTCTCAAGTTCCATGTTCAATTATGATCTTTAGCCAATCCATTATGATCGTTTTTTCTCAATTATAACCCTTTTTCTCAATTATAATATTTGTTCTCAATTATGTAATTTCGTCCTCATAACATCTCATAGAAAGGATTGCAAAGCCTATGATTTAAAATACAAGTATAACATATGCCTCCTAATGTGTGAGGTCAGAAGAGAAACTAATGGCTGAAATGTATTATAAATACATGATGATGAGTGGCTTAAGGAAGATTTCTTCATATCAAGGAAGCATGAAGTTCCTACAAACAAAATTCAATCAATCATATATAAATCACCCTCGAGATAGGTATACCCATGCTCAAATATATGAACAAGCATAGTCACCAATGCAATACACTACGGATCCATAAAATGAAATGCAATACCATGGCCACGAAAAAGTGTGGTGGACCCATGTCATATGAGAGATCATAGCCACGAGAAAATACAATCTGGATCTATGTCACAATATACATAAGGAAGACATCTAACATGAATGAGAGTGCCAAAGTGGTGTTCAAAGTACTTATCAATTAGTGATATAATATTTCACAACTCAGGAAGGGTAGCATTGATGTAGGATGCCCCTAGCCAAGGTCTTGAATCCAAACCCATTGAATGTATGAATCTATATCATGAGGATACATGAGATAATATTGAGCATGGTAGAAACCATCTGATTACAAGTCATTGATGAATATAGTTAATAGGCACAAGGAGACCCACCAATAATTAAAATAGACCTCAAGGAACATAGTACAATCTAGCGAGTGTGAATAGAGGATATGATGTTGAACACTCATAGAATCAACCAATCAGGGGTTAATGATGTAAGCCCACTGTCAATCGTGAGAAATCATGTCACTAATGTTTGCAAGTCTCAAGGTACTATATAGTTTCTAGATCCACTTCCTATATAATGATATGACATCGGTAGGAAGAGATTCATTGAAGGTAGGGCCATAATATATCCCAGATAAGTCGACAAAAAACAAGAACCGAGATATTATGTGAAGAGAAAAATCACCAAGTACAAACTAACACAGGGATGGTTGACATGAAAGGTCAATAGTTCTACAAAATCATCGACTCGGGCTCAATTTCCCTTGAACATACATCATGAAACAATTCAAACTTGGGAAACACTGACTCAAAATGACCAACAACATAGTGAAACAATGCAAGAGGCATTGAAGTGCTATCCATAGTGACTGGAAGAATAATCAGTCAGTGGAGTGGATAACTCATAATCATGGCACAACTCCCAAGGAAAGATAAATCCCAACTATGATACCATGAAACAAATAGGTTCCATGTTCAAGGGAAACAATAATTGACTATTGACACTCAAACTAAATAAAGATCAAGATTCTTTCCCCCCTTTCTTTTGTGATGTTTTTTTATTTTTTTGTGACTTTTTCATGTTGTAATGAATGAAAAAAAGAGATAAAGGTATGCTACATTGGAGAAAATTAGTGGCTCAATGGCATGAAACTACATTCCAAGAACATGGAATATACCTATGCAAAATAAATGTAAAAAGAAAGGTTCTATGCAAGTAATTTCCACTCATTGTTGTTTTCTCTAGGCATAAATGGTAGCAAAATGGATGCAAATGACAAATGGTCAAGAGTGACTGCAATGGAAATATGCATTATCAAGTGAATGACAACGTAATAGTATGAACTAAGACACAACTAGCCAATAAGCACATGTAATCGTAAAGCAACAAAAATAACAGGAACCCCTTCAAGACACAACCATAAAAAAGATTAAGAGAGAAGCATGAGGTTTTGACATTTATGTCATTGTTGGGATAAATATGGGTTTCCATGCCTACGAATAAACACAAAATGGGCACCAAATGACAATATAGGGATGCTAACTATGGCAACCCATGAAGGGTAGGCACTATCACACAAGTTACAATGTGCAAAAAGGAAGAGAGGCTAATGTCACAACCTAGTGGAATCAAGCCTAAGGAATAATGTTGACAAAAAATGATGGTTAATGATGCAAGATCAAAATGCAAGGAAAAACCTATCACTTTATTCAAGATCAAAAAATTTACCTCAATTTCAATGAATATCACCAAAAAAGTACCAAAGAAAATGTCTCCAAATTCCTGTATACATGATCAACAACAATAGTCTAGAAGTTAATAAATTAATTATAAACTTCTAATAACAACTCTTTCTTGGTAATACAAAAATTTTAAAAACAAAAACCTTAAAAGTACAATATGGTACAAAGCACACATAGCATTGTTTCTTACACATAGTACTTCTTCAGATAGATCACATTGCAAGGATAAAGCCAAGGATTCATGTCATAATCGATGAACTCATGGGTTCTTGTCAATATCATATGGCATACCATGCTAGGGCCACACCACATAGGTTTGAATTTCCATGCCGGTAGCATATCATGATTCTTTTCATAAATCAAAACCAAGTTTCTTTTAGAAACAACTTTAGGACTAACAAATGTATCATAATGAAATTTGACGTGCCAATTATAAGCCTCATGAGCTATCACAACTCCTTGATGATGTCCATCAATACATGGTAAATATATGATAAATTATTTTCTAGTATGGATTTGAGTGGAGATTTCAGTGGCAAGTTCTAAAACAGAAATCTTAGAAACAATCTAGTTAAGCCTTATAATTTTACTTGATTCCCAAGAAAATGCATCCCAAAAGTATTTGAAAGGAGCACTATAAAGATTGAATTTTTTGCAAGAATAATCATCTTTGATCAAGGTGTGATCACAAGTGCCAAGTTTCAAGGAAATGTCAAGGTGGATTGTTTTAAATGTTCACCAAGTTTCCTTTTGTAGACACATCACGTGGTAGGGTGGGACATCGATACCTCTTGACATCTCTACATGAAATAAGGATTTTTGTGCCCACCTCTAAGTTCTCTAGTTAGGGAAGAAATAATGAGCAATGATGCATATATTCCCATTCTCTATTAATCATATTCATGGCTTTGAGGAAAGCCTCATTTAAAGGCAACTCAATATCCAAGATATCATGTGAATTGGGAGGATTGGCGACCCAGATGGGTGAAGTGAACTAATCATATTCCATACAATGATGGAGATTCTGATCAACATTGTTTATTGCCAACTAGATCACTTCATAAGAAACCTATTATGTACTTAATGACATATTTTCTCTAAATGATGCTACTTTCAAAGGATAAGGAACTACGCAAGGATCCTAATTGACAACTAACACGTTAGATGGAGTTGAACTAGAAGTAGAGAAAATACCTTGTAATTCAATAGTACATGAAGATATCATACATATTGGAGTTGAGATAGAAGGAATGACTAGTGGAGGTAAGGTAAATGCACCCATCAAAGATGAATCTTTAAACATGCCAACACTGACACTTTCATAAGCTCCCCTATAATCACTAGTGAATGGAATATTCATACCAACATTGGTCTTGGAATATAACATATGATACTCAGGTTAGTTGAAGGTAACCATTTTTTCTTCATGAGGAAAGTGGAGGACTCTAAAAACTAGGGACACAACAACTATAATCAAATAGAACCAACTACACCCTAACAAAATATTATAGTCTAGAAGGGCGTCGACTACTTCAACCTTAATTAAAATAATGTTTCCACCTAACTCAACATGAAAGGAAATCACAATTTCATGGGGCTTAAACATATCACCATCAAATTCTTTCACAACGTGTTTGATTGGAAAATATCTTAGGAACCTAAGTTTCTCCAACAAGACAAAGACATAATGCAAGAGGACACTACTTCATCAACAACAGTCCTGAAGATGTTTGTCCCATGCAAAGATACTTGGATTTGGAAAGTTATCTAGTGGGGAAGCCTAGGCCAACTCTGGTCAATGTCAAAGGTAATTGAATGACTATCTAAGGGGTCAACTTTGCTTATTGCAGTAAACAATTCTTTACGTTGAGTGGGGAATATTTGAAGGACCTTTAGGGAAAACATAACACAAGGTGCTTAGGATAAATCCTCAACAATACTATAATTGTGAGCGGCTTGGGAATTAGGATTATGTGTAGACCTTCATAAAAATCCCTTGGGTGGGTGAATCATTGTATAAAAGGATGGATGGATTCTCTATATACAGAGGGCCACCACATTGGGATGAAAATTGATCTTTATTAGTAGGACCACCCTAAGAACTCTCATAATTACAAGTTTGATTTTGAATATTGACTACTTGATCACACATATATACATTGGCATTCATGACATTGCTCTCTTGCAATGGATTTCCCTATGTGCCTCCTTACAAAGGTGGAGGGTTTTGAAACCATTTGTTGTTGTTGTGAGGAAAAATGATTCATTCATATGATAGGTTATTGTTGGGATCCCCTCTAGGATAAGTATTGGTGAATATCTTCAATCTAAGGACATCGAAGAGTAAGATGGACTCCATTGCAAATATTGCATGGAAACTTCAATTTCTTCTTCTCTTTCATGCCTCACACATAGAATTTTTTATTAGGGTAAGTCCCTTTCCCATGATTAGAATTATTATTTACATTTTTCTTCTTATGTCTAGGTTGTTGAGAATTATTCATAATTGTGAATTATACCGAATGAACATCATAGGTCTGGGTAGAGACTGAGGAATTTGGTGATGTTGACATAGTTGTAGATGGACTAGAGGATATGATCATCTAAACCATTTGTCTAGTAAAATGATCAACATAAGCATGGGAAATAGAACCAACCATTCCATCGACATGTGGTCTCATGATAGGTTTGGATGGATTCATTGATGGCCTAGGAGCATGCATGATTAAATAATATAAAGTTCTAGATTGAGAATAAATCAAATCTAGATGTCGAGCATGTAAAATCAAATGCTCCTTAGTTACAACTCCTAACATAGCTACATCCTTGGAAATGGGAGGTAACAAGGACTTCACAAACTAATCCGCTAGAAGTTGATCTAGAATTTTATCTCTGATGATCCTATTCTTCAATCTCCATTCATGTATATAATCGAAGATATGTGTGGTGGTACTCTGAGATAAAGACATCAAAAGTTCAATTTCAATCTCATAATGTATAGGAAGTTGGAAATGTGTCAATAATGACATTGCCAAAGATGAACAATCACTAAATGAAGTGCTTAGTAATTCAATATACCATTTCATGGCGCTACTTGTTAGATAAATATATTTATACACTTAGGAGTTAGTTAAGATCAACTTGGTCTAAAACATATTTAGGTAAAGGTGTGTTTCTTACCGTGTCTCTTTAGTATGCATTAGTATGCATTTGTAGTTATGTAATCTGATGGTCATGTTATGTTCTAGACATAGAGTGATTTTACGACTCATATTCTCCTCGATCTTAAAAACTACATTGATCTGTGGTTTAAAACCCAATTGGTGAATTATCTCTATTTAAAGAGCATAGAGGGTCATTTTCTAATGATCGATTGTGAGAAGCTCTCTAGTAATTTTTATTTTTGCATTAATATATTACCTCAAGTGGCCATGTTGGCTAGGGTGGTGGAATTTTTCCCTCTTCGAAGGTTTTAACCACATGAAAACATTGGTGTGTTGATATTTGATCTGGTTGTGAGTGGTTAATGAAGGTGTTCATCATGTGTGGAATGACTTGTTTTTTGGAACATAGTATCAGAGCTAGTTTGAAGACCCGCTCCTGTGGTAGATTGAAATCTTGAAGACATGTTGTTTCATTTATAGTTTCTTCTATTTCCATACATTTTTGGGCTAAGAGGACTATTCCATTGCATCTGAAGCACCTCTTTCAGTTAAAAACACTTTTCATTTCACTTGAGAAGATTTACATTTTCCCAAGTTACGACCATTTTAGTTAGATATGGAGGTATAAAGCATGACTATGTCCTTCTATTTTTTATTTTTTACAGAGATAATATTTCAATTTTCTGTTTTTATTTCCTAGTTGCTACTCCTTCTGGTCTACATATGTTTTTTTTCGTTCACTCTGTGCGATCTCGACAACTAAAAAATAGAGCAGAAAATGTTTTCTTGTCTATGTATGCTCTTTGCCATGCGCTCTGTGTGATCTCGACAAATACAAAATAGAGAGAAAACTTGCATTTTTTGGGTAAGATAACCAAGATCAAACCCCATTTGTTGTTGAGATTTTCTTTTCCAAAAACTTTCACTTGTGTTTGTATGATCACACATAAACAAAAGTTTTTAGGGTCAACATGCACTTCAAGGATGAGCTCCAACAACAAAAAAAACAAAAACAACACCCCCATCCTTCTCCTTGTGTTTGTACAAGCACACAAAACCAATTTTTTTGGGGGTCACCACGGACTTCGAAGCATTGCTCCAACAACAACAACAACCACATCCTTCTCCTTTACAATTATAATGTGTTTTGCACTAGCTCACTTGGTTGAAAGTTTCCTTATGTAATAAGAGGTCTTGAGTTCAAGTCTCATTTTTAAGTTACTTTTTGAAAAAGTTGATGCATTCATTGTAAAGTGCATTTCACTTAAATTATAAAAGTGAATCACTATAAGTGGTTTTAATATTTATTTTTTAGTTACATTTTACATACAATATTAATTTACAAAGTAACTTCATTGTAAAAATGATTCTCACTTAATCTATAAAAGTGAGTCACTTCATAAAGTAACTTAGTTGTAAAAGTGAGCTTATATGAAAAGTTAGGGAATGAAGGAAATTTTGTGCATCCATCACCACGTGGGTCAACTTTTACCTGTCAGATGGTGCCTTGGACACTGTTTATGACATTTTTCAAAAGGGCATAACTTCCACATTCGAGGTTTGTTTTTAGTGCCATTTTTTTTAAAACAACCTATTTTTTCGAGAGCCTTCCATCCAGGTAGTTAGTTTCATATTTTGAATCCATATTATTTGCATATTTTATTACAACTTCACCAATTGTTCTTTTGCTTACCAATACTAACTAATTCTCATGGAAATCACATATGGATGATTTACAAAGAAGTAAAGGATTGTACCATATTACCTTGGGAATAGAACATGGCCCCTTTGATGATGAAAATAAATCCAAATGGGATAATAAGAACAATGGAGCACGTGGATTAATTAGAATTTCCATTTCTCCTGACTTACAGTTTCACCTTCAAGGAATTGATGACCTAGATAAAGCTTGGGAAAATCTTGAAGATGTGTTTGGTAAACACAATGTGATTCGAGCCCAACATATTGAAAATTAGTCAATGAATTTAAGTCCCAACAATTTTCCTTGCATTGATGATTATTTATCTAAGCTCAAAACACTTATACTTTTATTTATAGTATGTAACATAGATTTGAAGGATGACCGATGAATCTATGTTATTAGTTTTAAGCTTGGTAGTGCATATTTTGTCTTTGTATCTACCTTTTATGCCACTGGAGAAGCTCTAGGGAGTGCTTATAAAGAACCCACTCTTGAGTCTTTTTGTGACTCTCTGATTAGAGATCAAGATACGGTTTTGCAACTTGGAGTGATCAACATTGTAGGTACAAATAACAAAGCCTTAGTGTTCCATGATAAAGATAAATATAAGCATCCCAAGAAGCAACATACTTGCAATAATAAGAAAAAAAAGGGTCCCAAACCCTCTCCACCAACTTTTTCTCCTAATGGTGACAAAGGAGAAAAATCCAAAAATAAGAAGACTGATAGACATTGCAACTTTTATGAGATAGATGGTCATGTGGATTCTAAATGTTTTAAAAATATGGAAGCTTTAGAAGTAGTGATTATTCTTCTTCTACCTCTTTTTCTCATATACATGCACTTTCTGCTTCTAGTTTCTCCTTCAATGCAACTTCTTCTTCTTCTTCTTCTAAAGAGTGGCTTATTGATTATGGAGCATCTTGTCATATGGATAAGGATAAAGCCATTTTTTCTTCTCTTAATGAATGTAACACCAAACAATGTTCGTTGGTGACGATAGATATATTAGTGTTGTAGGGTATGGAACAATTCAAGTATATAATGGTCATTTAAATGATGCTTCATGTGTTCCAATTCTTTCCTGCAACCTTCTATTAGTGTATCAAATCACTCATTCAGGTGAAGGAAAAATTGTAGAGTTTTCATGTCATCGAGTTGTAATCAAGAATTTAAAATATCATAAGCATTTCCTAGCAACTGGAATAGTTGATGATATTACCAGGTTGTACAAATTTGACAACTTTGGGTCATGTTCTTTTCCATTAGTTTTTATTTCTCACAACGATGAATTATTTTCCATTAGTTTTGGCATGAACAGTTTGGTCATCTAAATTATCCGTCTTTACAACAACTATGTAATCAACATATGGTCATTGGTCTTCCTTTCGCTTTTTGCAGAGATGGTGTTTGTGTCGGTTGTGTTCTCTGTTAACACATAGAATTGTAGGGGTCACAAAGTCATTTCAGTCTTTGTTTTTGAGTCATAGGTTTTTATAGTTTTTATGACTTCTTGCTATAGTCATTTTTCAACTTTTTATTTAAATAAACCAAGTTAGTTTGGCCTTGGTCTAGGGTCTTTGGGTTATGTATTTGTTATCATGACAAGGAGTGATAAACCCTCATGAGTCACATCTTTGAAACTACTTATTATCACCTTGACATGTCACCTCCATGATTGTATGAATATCTCTAGCTATCACCTTTTATCCGTTCAACTGTCAAGTCAGTTTTAATTTGAGCGCTGTCAACTCACTAGGAGAGTTCGCAGCGTACTCAAGTGCTCCATTCATTCATTGTCATCATTACCTTTTTTTCATGCTAATGGATTTCATTGTTTTCAGAGCCCATTTTTAACAAATTTTTAGGGATCAGGTCTTTGGACATCCTAACAGTCTCCTTAGAGAATGCAAATATTGTTTGAATCAGGCATTGCGAATTGGTAGACAGGCGCTGTGAACTTCACTGTGAACTCATTTCTTGTAGGAAAGTCTTCTAAATATTTGATCATAATTTTTCAATGGCGATGTGGGTTTTTATGAATTTTTTGTGGAGGAGCATGATATTGGAATTGACATTCTGACCAAAATTCAGCACAACCCAGTTTGGAATTTGAGAGATAAAATCAAAACACCAGTGCATTGTGAACTGGAGCTGCAGACTGGCTTAAGAGGAGCATTGGAGGTTGGATAGTTTGCAAACACTTCTGGTCAAATTCAAATATGTCAGAATAAAGCCTAGATCTCCCTCATACTCCATGAAAGGGTTCATCATGTTTGAGGGTTGAGAAAGGGGTTTTGGCTGGTTTTCATATTGGCATTGCGAACTGTGTTGCAAACCCTTTGTTCTAGGACTGCTGAAACTTTCATATTTTTCATCCTTTCAAATTTATATTTTAAAGAGTGAATCTACACCCCTATAACACTTGAAATATGTGGTTGATTAGATGTAAACCAGGTTTTAATATTGCACATGTTGTTAATTGATATTTGCATTGATAAAAACCCTGTTTTGACAGAGAGTTCACTTTCACACACCAATTGTCATAAAAAATGACAAAAAGAAACCAAGCAATGATTATACATGTTGGCCAAGGCTGCTACCAGGAGGAGCTCTAGAATCAAGAAATACATATGTTCAGCCTTCAGATCCTACACCAAATTTTGTCAAGTTCTTGTTTTATACCTTTGACACATTTTTGGGTGATTACCATGTTTTGCCAACCATGATTATTAGTTTGGGTGCTTTTCTTTAGTCAAGATCATCAAGATTATGAAGTTTACAACATTATTGGGACACTTTATAGAGTTTTGAAATGATAAAACATTGGAAAAAATGAAATGGGCTGCTACAGGAGAGTTCGCAGTGCTTGAACTCACTAGCACTGCGAACTGGTATTTATGATAGGTTTTTAAGAAATTAGCACACAACAGAGGATTGTTTTCCTTCTAACTTTTGAATGACATTCTGGGTTCCTATGAAATTTGGTGTGGAGGTAAAACATGGTGTTTTGTACTTGCTAACAAAACTTTAGCCTGACCCACTTTGTATTTTTGGAGAAAAGACAAAAATATCACCTACAAGAAAGTTCGTAGCACATGCTATCACAGACGCTGTGAACTCTAACAGTCCGAAAAATTTGAACTATGGGAAGGTTGGAAGTTGTGAAGGAAGGTTCAAATGGTATCCTAGGAGTTAGTTGGACATGAGGGACATCTATTCCATCTTCATATCAAGCATCATGACATGTTTCAAGAGACATTTATCACAATAGGTAAGATCCTCGAAAATAGGAATTTGTTAGGTTTTTGTTGGAATCTTTTGTAACAATACTCCTAAATGGAGGAGGATCCTATGTAAATCCTTGGTTTCTAACTCCTTAGGGTAGAGAGAGATCATTCGCTATAAATGAATTTTTTTTTTATGATAAAAGGGTTGGATTCATGAGGCAAGAGAGGAGAGAGTTGGAGGAGCAGTTTTAGGTGCTCATTTGTAAGCTCGAGGTCCTGCTTGTAATGACATTTTCTGCCATTAAAGATTCATGAGATTTGTTATCATATTGTCTTATTTGTTTTCCCACTTATTTGTTGTATTATTTCTTGAACATGTTGCAGGTTTTTAGGATCATATCTTCCATTGATTGATGGATTCATGAACAACACAAGATCTGTTGTAGCTTTCCCATTAAATCAATGTTTATTGTTTAGGAAATATTTATCTGTTTGCAGAAGGATCTCTGTACAATGGATGTTATTCCTTTTTTCATATTCAACATGCTTCTACTCATCATTATATATCCATTTTTTATGATATACAATTTGATTGCCTTTGATCTGTAGGATGTTATGACTCCTTGCCCAATGGAATGCTTATGCTGACAGTTTGTTGCCCTCTCCCTTTCTTTCCCAGTATTGTTGATCCATCTAATCAAAACATTCAATCCATTTATATTCTAATGGGTATTGGGCTTACACTTACAATAGTCTAAGTGTGACTATGAGTGCTAACATTTTTGGCGCCATTGTCGGGGACGAAAGTGAAGAAATCTTCCCTGGGAGAACGACATTGAGAATATCCATCTCTTGATGGTAGACAGGAGAAGGACACAATCTTGACTTCAATATTCTACCTAGAAACTCCACTGGTTTGAAATGGACAAGATTCTTTATCAGAGGTATGCATTTTTTGATTTCACAAATATATATGGTTTTCCGAATCCTGAGCCTGATAAAAGTGAATGGGAAGGTTTCCTTCCTAGGTTTAGAGGAGAGGTTTGGGAAGTGTCAGCTGAGTTTTTATTATACTTTCATGAGTGCATGCTTAAGTTGAAATTTGTACATGAATATGTCTTTATTAAGTTGTTTAGATATTCTTTGGATGGAGCAGCTCGAGATTGGTGTAGATCACTCTCGGTTCTTGTATTTCTTCACTGAGCCATTTTCATGCTCCCTTTCATTTGTTTTGCAAAGAAAAATTTGCAACTGATGATCCAGATTTTATGAGAAGAACAAAATGAATACAGATTATTAAAATATGCTTAACACAAAATAATAGAGATACAGTAAAATTGGTTTTCTATTGAATAAGGAAATAAGCTGAAACTGTAAAATGCAGTGGAAAACAAGATTGTTGGAATGGTGGCGGCTTATCTATAAAAAGAGATGTGATGAATGCACTCATTCACAAGAAGATGGTTACAATGAGGCTCTGAAGGCCTTTTACAATAAACAAGAATGTCAAAAACCATAGACATCCAAAAACCTAACCCTAGGAGATGAAGCGCCAAAAGTCATGTGGGCCCTGTTTGGGTAAGTTAGTACATCAACTTCCTGGGGTCGTAACTTTTACATACGATCTTTGTTTTCGGTGCACAATAGCCCGTCACTACCTTAGGCAGTCACCTAGGCCCCAAATCCCCAAAAAACATCATTTAGGGCCTCAAAACGGCCCCGAAAGTTTGGAACCTGAAAAACTGTCGAAAAACTGCCAAGGTGGAAAACTGTTTTTCGAGCCAGTGGAATAGGTGGGTGGCCACCGATATCCACCTAGATTAGCTGAATTTATCTATCTAGAATGTTGTCATGAATTCGATTTTTTGAGTAAAGGATTAAATAGTCATATAGAGTATGTTGCCGTAGAAGACACTTTTCATAATGATCAAGAGGTTAATGATCTGCAGAGTGATAACCATATTGTAGATACTTTTGACATTGTATCAAATGTATCTACAGTTTTAAGTTTTCATGGAAATCAAATGGTTTCCTTTGAATATTCAAATGACAATGAGCAAATTGATATATCAACATGTGACAGTTTTGTATCTGCAACAAATATTAAACAACCTATGATCAGCATCGAGATCAGTGAAGGCAGCTCGCAACAACTTTCAGTTTTGCAGATAGAGGAGATTGGCAGTAGTTATAAAACTAGGCATGTGGAGAAGCATTTCGGTTTTCAATTGGAACAACATCAGGAAGAGGTATTTATTTATGGCTTTATTGATCCTATTGTTGATTATCTGGATTCTTTGAGCAGTACAGATGTCAAATCATTCTTGTCAAATGAAGGTTGGTTCTGCTATCTTTTCAAACTGCACTTTTATATGCCATGGGTTCCTTCATTTGTCCGATCCAGATCAATATTTTTACCAATTAATCAGTTTCTTGTATGGATTCATTGGAAGCATGATTTCACTTGATTGAGAAGCAACACAGTTGGTTAGAGTGGGAGTAGGATGAATAAAGCTCAGTTCTCAAGCATTTTGGTTTGTAGTAATTTTGTTTTCAGTTTGTGAATATTCTCAGTTCTCAATAAGGAGCGAAGGTTCTCTCAGGAATATAGGTTTGTTTCACAGATGACTCCATAGCCCAATAGATAAGGCACTAGAACTACATGTTCTTGGTAGCTCACAGGGATCATGCCATCCCCTGTGGAGCCAGATGTTAACACATAGAATTTTAGGGGTCACAAAATCATTTATATTTTGATGGGTACTAGGATTACACTTACAACAGTCTAAGTGTGACTCTCAGTGCTAACGTTTTTAGTTCATGCACTGTGAACTCTCTTGTAGTAACCCATTTCATTTTTTCAAATGTTTTATCATTTCAACACTTTATCAGGTGTCCCAAGAATGATGTAAAATTCATAATCTTGATGATCTTGACTAAAGGAAAGCACCCAAACTGATAATCATGGTTGAAAAAACCTGGTAATCACCCAAAAATGTGTCAAAGGTATAAAATAGGAACTTGAAAAAATTTGGTGTAGGATCTGAAGGTGTAGATTCACTCTTTAAAAGATAAATTTGAAAGGATGCAAAATATGAAAGTTTCAACAGTCCTAGAACAGAGGGTTTACAACACAATTCACAACGTCAATATGAAAACTAGCCAAAACCCATTTATCAACCCTCAAACATGATGAACCCTCTCATGGAGTACAAGGGGGATCTAGGCTTGATTCTGACATCTTTGAATTTGACCATAAGTGTTTGCAAACTATCCAACCTCCAATGCTCCTCTTCATCCAATCCGCAACGCCAGTTCTCAATGCACTGGTGTTTTTATTTTATCTCTCAAATGCGAAACTGGGTTGGGCTGAATTTTTGTTAGAATGTCAATGCCAATGTCATCCTCCTCCACAAAAAATTTCAGAAAAACCCACATCGCCATTCAAAAGTTATGATCAAATCATTAGAAGACTTTGCTATAGGAAATGAGTTTGTAACGAAGTTCACAACACCTGCCTACCAGTTTGCAGCGCTTGATTCAAACAAGTTTTGCATGCTTCGAGGAGATTGTTAGGATCTCCAAAGACCTGATCCCTGAAAATTTGTTAAAAATAGGTTGATCCAGATTTTATGAGCAGAATGAAATGAATATAGATTATTACCAAAAGATGCTTAACACAGAATAACAGATATACATTAAAACTGGTTTCTATTCAATAAGGAAATAAGCTGAAACTGTAAAATGCAGCGGAAACAAGATTGCTAGAATGGTGGTGGCTTATCTCAGAGAAGAGATGTGACGACTGCACTCATTCGCTAGAAGATGATTACAATGAGGCTCTCAAGGCCTTTTTATAATAAACAGGAATGTCAAAAACCCTAGATATCCAAAATCCTAACCCTAGGAGATGAAGCACCAAAAGTCATGTGGGTCCCGTTTGGGTAAGTTAGTACATCAACTTCTCGGGGTCGTAACGTTTGCATACAATCTCCATTTTAGGTGCATGATAGCTCGTTGGAAAGGTCTATTTGAGGAATACACATGTTGGTTGTGGTGATCCCTACACATATTGACTGTGGTGAGCCATAAAAACGTTGTTTAGGGCCTCAAAACAACCCCCGAAGTTAGGGACCCAAAAACTAGGAAAAAACTGTCGAACTGGAAAACTACAAAATGAGCCAGTTAGAATAGGTGGGAGGCCACCGAAATCCATATGGATCAATCCTCCCCCCCTTAGGAAGCAATGGTCTCCATTTTGTTGAGTGACCTCATTAGATGAGGAAATTTCTGTTGAATTTGGCCCCGGGTGAGCCACTTGCCTTGGTGCAAGTGCTACCCTGCTTTGACAACTCGATAAAGTTGGATCCTTTGTTGGTGAGTGCCCTTGACCTATTTTTCCAAAATATAATCACTGGATTCTTGTTGTATGCAGTAGGGGTTGAGCTCTGTTGGTTTCAATTGTTCTGCTATCTTTGAGGTGTCCAATAATGGTGGGAAATAAGGTTGAAGGAGATCCACGTTGAACACTGGGTGCAGGCCAAGGAAAAGAGAAATGCTGAGATCAAAAGCATTATCATCCACATCCTTGGTGATGGTGTACAATCCATAAAAAAGTGGGAAAATATTTCGATGGGGCCCAGTAAGGCGTTCTTTCTGCAAATGCAACCAAACTTTTTCGCCCACCTGAAACTTATGTGGCACCCGATGTTGATCATGGCGTTGCTTGTATTTTTCATTGGGCTTATGTAGAATATCCTGAACCTATTGGTAGACGTGTTGGATCCGCTCAATGAATCGAGTGGCTTTGTGAGCTTCGGTTGGAGTAGGAGATGATTCCATTGAGTTGACCTCAAGGGGTAGTGCAACATCTATGGGACCTAATGGTTGGAATCCCAACCCCACCTGAAAGGGGTTGTGTCCAGTTGAGTTATGCAGGGCTTAGTTGTAGCTATGTTGGACATAGGGAAGACTCTCATCCAATGTGAGAGGGTACTTTCCCTGCTTGGTGGACGAGAGGCTCGACATGTAGTCCATGGAGATGGATTCCCATGGCCTGTTAGAAGTAGGCAAAGGGGTGTACATGCCCTATTTCTTAGTGGTCAGTTTGGAAATAACGCAGGTAGTGAAGGACCTAATATACTTGCTGACCTCCTGTCAATTTTTTGGCTAGTTGAAATGTTTTTGCAGCATTGCCACTATCTTTTCGACGCTGAAGTGTCCTGCCACCCAACTGTAGTGGGCTTCCCAGATCATCTTCTCCCGCTCGCTTGATGGAACACATATATGGCCCATACAACATAGTAGCCCATCCTGAAGATGGAAATTAATGACAATTTCATTTGCTCCCAACATTTGGTAGGTTGTGGCGAAGTCCGGGTCTGTCTCATAGAGTTGGGGCCATCTAGAGGTCTCATGGCCGCAAAAGTCTAGCACCATGGTGAGTGTGGCGATTGGCATTCTACGAAGGAAATCAACAACGTGGTTGGTGATTCTTGTTTTATACTTGATGTTGAGGTGTAATTTTTACAATAAACAGGAATGTCAAAAACCCTAGACATCCAAAAACCTAACCATAGGAGATGAAGCGCCAAAAGTCATGTGGGCTCCGTTTGGGTAAGTTAGTACATCAAATTCCCGGGGTCATAAATTTTGCATATGATCTCCATTTTAGGTGCACGATAGCCTGTTGGAAAGGTCTATTCGAGGACTACACATTTTGGCTATGGTGAGCCATAAAAACGCTGTTTAGAGCCTTAAAACAATCCCGAAAGTCAGGGACTCGAAAACTAGGAAAAAACTGTTAAATTGGAAAATTGCCAAAATGAGCCAGTTGGAATAGGTGGGAGGCCACCGACATCCATATGGATCATAGGAAATGAAAAAAATTAAAGACATTAGCATGAAAAAAAGGTAATGATGGCATTGAATGAATGGAGCACTTGAGTACGCTGCAAACTCTTCTAGTGAGTTGGAAACACTCAAATTAAAACTGACTTGACAACTGAACGGATAAAAGGTGATAGCTAGAGATATTTTATACAGTCATGGAGGTGACATGTCAAGGTGATAATAAGGATTTTAAAATATGTGAATCCTGAGGGTTTATCACTCCTTTTCATGATAACAAATACATAACCAAAAGACCCTAGACCAAGGCCAAATTAACTTGGTTTATTTAAATCAAAAGTTGAAAAATGACTATAGCAAGAAGTCATAAAAACTATAAAAACCTATGACTCAAAAACAAAGAATGAAATGACTTTGTGATCCCTACAATTCTATGTGCTAACATTATCAAAAAACACCATTGGGATAGTTTTGAAAAACATGCCTCTTAGCACAGCTCGACCCCTTTGTAGCTTGTTCACAGTGATTTGTGTGGTCCTCTTTATTCTCCTTCTTTCTTTGGTTGCAAGTACTTATTAACATTCATTGATGACTTCTTCGAACTCACTTTGGTTTACTTCTTAAAAGTTAAGAGTGAAGTTTTTGACAATTTTTTGGCCTACAAGGTCCTTGTAGAAAAACAATCTAGACATCAACTTCAAAGTTAAGAATAGATAATGGAGGTGAATATATGAACAAAAAATTTACAAGTTACTGCATTGCACAAGGAATTCAAATACAACATATTGTTCCATAAACACCATAGAAAAATGGTGTTGTTGAGAGAAATAGTCACACATTAAAATAAATGGCTATTTGTATGATCCAATCTAAGGGATTAAGTCTTCTTTATTGGGAGGAAGCCATCAACTATGCAAATTACATAGTAAATCACACTCCCACAAAGGCTTTAAAATATATGACACGGAAAGAAGCATGGACTAACATTAAGAAAAATGTAATCCACTTCCGTGTATTTGGTAGTGTAGCATGGGATCACATTCCTAACAAGAAAAGGAAAGCATTGCAACCTAAAAGTGAGAAGTGCATTTTTTTGGATACTCTTAATATGTCAAATATTATGGGCTTCTTCAACCTCATTCCAATGAAATTATTATTATAAGAGATGTTAAATTTGATGAAAATCTCTTAGCCCACGAGCCTAATTTGGAATTTGTGCCATCTTTGACCCACAAGCCATCTTCTATTCCTATTCTGGTTTCTTCTTTAGATGGTGATAGTGCATATGAAAATCACCTCCACCTGCTAACCTTCCTCCAGATGAATCAATTGAACATGAACTTGCACTACTACCACTGCTTCCTAGATTGATCCATTCAAATTGAGAAGCAACTGGTGATCTTGTTGGTCATCCTACAGATCAACATTGGACACGTTCACAGTTCTAACGAGCCTCTTCTATTTTGGCTTAAGTTTTAGAGACTCGTGATCTAGACACATTGTAGAAGCCTCAAGCCATCCAAATTGGGACACAACAGTGAATGAAGAGTATCACTCTTTAATGACAAACGATACTTGGGATCTTGTAAGTCTTTCAAAAGGAAGAAAACTTGTCGGATGTAAATGGGCGTATAGAACTAAGTATGCATCAAATGAAAGTGTTGAAAGACACAAGGTCTAACTAGTTTTCGAAGGGTTCTCTAAAGTTGAAGGAATTGACTATTATGAAACCTTTTCCCTTGTAGCCAAAATGAATTCCATCTGCCTTGTTCTAGCCCTTGCTGCCTCACATAAATGAGAGATCCATCAAACGGATGTTAAATCCACCTTCTTGCATGGGGATTTGAAATAATAAATCTACATGGAAAAACCTCTTGGTTATTTCCATAATGACTCCAACATTGTTTGTTGCCTTAAAAATCTATTTATGGTCTTAAGCAATGTCCTTGAGCTTGGTATGCCAAAATGGAAAACTTTCTTCTTGATACCAACTTTTCTAGATGTCATTCTGACACTAATTTCTATACCAAGAAAGTAGGAAGCCATATCATAATACTTATTCTTTATGTTTATGACCTTATCCTCATTAGTAGTGACCCTAAAATTTTAACCCATGTGAAATCCAACTTTAAAAAGAAATTTGAAATGACAAACTTAGGCTATTTGCATTATTTCCTTGGCCTCCAAGTTTTTCAAACTAAGGAAGGCGTTTTTATTTCCCATTCTAAGTATGATTATGACATTCTTCACTAATTTCACATGGACAACTATAAACCAACCCTTTCTCCCTTATAGTTTGGAGTCAAAATTGCTACCAATTGTACGAATCCCAAATTTGATGCCTCTTTGTACCATCAGTTAGTTGGTAGCCTCTTATATTTGAATCATACACATCCTGATATTTCCTTTGCTATTGGTCTTGTTTCTTGGTATATGAAAACACCCCATTAAATCCATTGGAAAGTGGAAAAAGGGATACTTAGGTATGTCTAGGGTACAATTCAGTTTGGAATACATTACAGTTCAAGGGGGACTCCTTTGTTGGTTGGTTTCATTGATTTAGATTGGGTTGACAACCCTGTTGATCGAAATTCAATTGCAGGTTATGTTTTCAGCCTTGGTTTTGGACCTATCACTTGGGCTTGTAAGAAACAACATACTCTTTCTATTTCTTCTGCAGAAGCAGATTATCAAGCAGTGGTTAATTCAAGTCAAGAAGCCTTGTGGCTTTGATAGATCCTTTCAGAGTTTAGCTTCCAACAACAACATCTGAACATCCTCTGGTGTGACAATCATAGTGCCATCAAGCTCGAAAAACATCCAGTTCAACATCATTGTAGAAAACACATTGAGCTACACATGCACTTCATCAGAAAGATCATTCATGATTGAGTTATTAGAGTGCTATTTTTTCCTACATAAGATCAAGTTGTAGACATTTTCACAAAGTCTCCTATAGAAACATTTTTTTCCAAACTTCGATCTATGTTAGGAGTTTAGGAAGTTGTCATTAAGTGGGGATAGGCTCTAATGCATCCTTCCTTCTCTTATTGTGTCTTCTTTGTAAATCCTTCAATTCTATTCCAATTTGGTCTTAAGGGGGGATGTTAGGATATTTAGACACCTAGGAGTTCAACTTGGTCTAAAGTGTCTTTAGGTAAAAGTGTGTTTCTTAGTGTGTTTCTTTAGTATACATTAGTGTGCATCTATAGTTACGTAATTCGATGGTCATGATATGTTCTAGACATAGAGTGACCTGATAACTCAAAATATCCTCGATCTTAATGGATACATTGATCTATGGCTTAGCACTTGATTATTCCATGATCTATATTTAAAGAACATGGAGGGTCATTTGCTAATGATTGATTGTGAGAAATTGTCTTGTAAAATATTTTCTTTTGCATTAATATATTGCCTCAAGTGGCCATGTTGGCCAGGGCCCAGGATTGTTTCCCTCTTCAATGGTTTTAACCACATAAAAACATCGGTGTGTTGATCTTTGATATGGTTGTGTGAGTGGTTATTGAAGGTGTTCGTCCTTAGGGTGGAATACCTTGTTTTGTCGAACATTCATTGGAAAAGTCATAATTGAATACTATTTTCACTAGCAGTTAGATGAACACCACAGGTGGTATGTCATGACATGCATGGGAGGATATTCTCTAGGCTTCCCTTCAAACTTGGGTATGTTTGATGGTAATTTAGTGGGTATAGTCGGGCACGTGGGTTGATGGTTGATGTGGTTGTTTGTCAATCAATATATATATGGTAAATTCAAAGTGGAAAAGAAAGGTAACTTTGTATTGGAAAATGGATTTGGATGGATTGATGACAAACCTTGTGGTTCAAATGGATTCATAAATCCCTCCATACCACTACTCCTAGTGCTAGTGGAAGCACTGGATGATGACTAGTCTTAGTATTAAAGTTATAGCCAAAATGAAAACCAACATTAGGTATAGTCAGACTACTTATGGGTATACCACAAATAGGTGGGAACCCACTCCCTATACTGAAACCAAATCTTTGTCCCCCAAATGAAACAAATTCAGTCATAGGCACTAATGGATTGACACTAGGAATATTAAAGATTTGTAGACTAGTGGAAGGAAGGGATGTGATTGGCGTTACTCCCCAAATGGGAACAACTGATGTTTGAGGCATAGAAGTGGAAGTAGCTATCCCATTAACTGGTGGAATGGAGGTGGCCATTGCGATTCCTCCATTCACATTAGGGGATGTGGGAATAAGTCCTACCATACTAGAAGACCTAGAGAAAACTTTAAGGATGTGATATTTATCCTAAACTATATATAGTGAGGCAAATAATGTAGTTAATGTCCATTATAAAGTAGGAAAATGATATAATTTTTTCATGGAAAATTATATCAACATTCCAAATAATTCTTATGGCAAAATTCTCTAGTTTACTCTCTCTCTCTCTCTCTCTCTCTCTCTCTCTCTCTCTCTCTCTCAATGTATGTTTTGGGAAAATATTCTCACTCAATTTTTTTTAGTAGTATATTTCCCTTTATATACATATTAGACAAATTTATATTTGTGTTGGGAAAATATTCTCATTCTCAATTTCTTACATTTCCTTTTAATAACGAAGAGAGATTAATTTGCTGTAGATTCCATGATTAAGAGGTGGTCATTTTCAACAAATTTCTCTAAAACTTACATTTGGTCTTGTATCTTTGATAGGATTAATAAACCATGAGAGATTACAATATAGAAGAATAATTTATAGAAACTCTATTTTTTATTACATCATCAATGATAACTATGTTTGAAGAGTCAATAATTTGCAATTAATTGATATAACAATTATTGAGTAGTTTATAAAGTTTACATCAATGTACCGATAAATTTTCTAAATGGTATGTTCCCTTCTACAAATAAATTATAATCCATAAAATTGACCCCTAAGCATATTAAACAAAACTTATAAATACCATAATAAATTTGAACTAAAACATGTATAAAATATCACTAAAACACATGTACAAAATATTATTGATCAAAATACATAATAGTAGGTTAAATGTAAATTTTATAAATTTTACACTTTCCATATTAAATTACATATTTATGGTCTTGATATAATAATATTTATTGATGTCAATTGCTACAAGGAAGAAGCAAGGTGTTTTATAAAATTGGTCCTCTCTCTCTCTCTCTCTCTCTCTCTCTCTCTCTCTCTCTATATATATATATATATATATATATATATATGAAGAAGATGATGATGATGATGGTCAATTCCACTCAGGCCAAATTTATTTTATTGAACCTTTAGAAAGGTAATGAATTACTTGGTTTTCTTTAAAATTTTATTTGAAGGTTGGTATTGTAACAAATATTTTGTAATTGTGATTTAATGTGGGTCTACTAAGGACATTTGACAAATTCTTTCTACCCACAATGTTTTATGTGAGAGTTTGTTCAGACATGTGTGTTTATTTTATTCATTTTATACTTTGAAAAATATTTCTCCTTTCATGTAACGTGAAAATGGCATGTGAAAAATGGTTTTTGAAAGGAATTGAAATCTCCAAATTCAATCCTCTTGACATCCCAAAAAGAGTGCCTTCTCTAATTTTTGTAATAATTGTTTAATTATGAGATAAGGGTTAGGAACAACTTACATGTCGTTTAGATAATTAAAAAAATAAAGTAGATGCATTTTGTTTCAATAGACTTTCATAAAGAACTTGAATCCATCTCAATATATAATATATATCATTAAACACGATAATTAATAACTGTAAACATTTATAATTTAATGTTAGTATATATATGTTTTTAATTATAAAAAATTAAATTCATTTTTCTTCCATTTAAAACCAAAATATTTGAAAATTCATATCCAAATTCAAAGAGTACTTAATTATAATAATATGGAACATAATTAGGGGAGGCAGGGGGGTGATGTATGGCCCCAGTAGAAATAGGGAATTAGATTTCTATTGGAATCTAGGTTCTTCTTCAAATAATAAAGAATAATCATATGCAATGGACACTATTTTTTCATTGGATCCGATCCAAAGGATGTCAATTTAAAGAGCCTTATAGAGAGGATCCAGATTTCCTTGTCCAATTTATCTGTTCAGTTTTTCCATATCCTTAGAGAAAATAACAAAGAAGCAGATGAAATGGATAATAGAGCCATTAGACTAGCCCCAGGTTCCTTGGGAGTTTGTGGACAAGTGAGTTATGAAATACCTCCCTAATGGAAAAGGATTGGAATATATGTGGGGCCCTTTGGGTCCACGTAAGGACAACATGGATTTTTATGAGTGTAAGGTCCATGCAAGTAATATACTCCCGTCATATCATAACCTTGATGGCTCGAATGGACACTTAGGTAGATACCAGGTATGCGATGAAATCTTGGAAGCCAATAACTTTGACAATGTGGGTGGTGTAGACATTGATTTACACATGTGGCTGGCGTACTTGGACTTATGGGAAGTTAAGGGATATAGTACATTCAAAGTTTCCACTTGTTCCCAGTTTTATGGACATGACGTTATATTGGAAAGAGGCAATGATGAAGAGAACAACCCAGGTGAAGGAAGTACAAGTCGTAACTGAGCGAGATCAAACCTAAGGCAGTGTTGTTGGAAGAATGGACAGTTAATAATGCAAGACAAGAAGCGTAGGGAAAAAACTATCTCTATATGCCAGTTTGGAAATATGTACCTCAAGTTCAGTAGAAGGCCCCATCTTCGTAAAAAAATCCACTTAATCCTGTCAACACATGTAAACTAGATTCTCGGGTTCAAAATGCATAGTGAAATCTCAAAAAAGAAAATGTTTTTGGATTTTTTGCATATGATATATGAAAAAAAAAACACTCACACCACACACCTATGTATGAGGCACTGGAAATGTTGATGCTTTACACAAATTAGAGCCCATTTCTAGGCTCGGGCCAAGGATCTTTTTCATGATCGATGAACGCATGAGCCAATGTTGACAACATATGGTTCACCATGCTAGGGTCATGCCACATAGGAATGAATTTATACATATGAAGATACTCATTGTGAGTAGTCTCACAAGCTATGGAAGCTCCTTGATGGGCTCCATCAAGACATAAAGGAAGTACAAAACATGAATCTTTGATGGAAGAGGTAGCAGAGAATTTGGTGGCAAGTTCTAAAAAAGATAACTAAGGTGGAAAAGGGTCAAGACTGGGAGGTCCTAAATCACAACTCATGATGCTAACTCTCATCGGTTCTGAATCAAGAAGGATGGATTCTTGATGATACTCATCTTACTTGGTCTTGTCTATGGAAGACATGACTTCCAAGATGGCCTCATCTGAAGGAAACTCAAAATCTAGGATGTCATGTGAACTTGGAGAGTCAACAACCCGTTTGGGTGGAGTAGCTTGATCACACTCCATATGAGGATGGAGTAGTTGAACAATATCAACTGACTTTGATGGGATTGTCGGATCAACAATCTCGACCACATTAACTGGCATGGATGCTATGTATGAATCAACATCCTCAAGACGACGTACCACCCAAGGATCAAAATACCTGAGATATCCATTGGTAAATGACAAAATCATGTTGATAGGAGCGATGTTTGTAGTGGGAGATGACGGGGGAAGGGGGGACATTTCCATTAGCAAAGGATCTCTGAACATCCCCACACTGACGATGAAAAAAAACTACGTGGTATCATCGACAAATGGTACATTTGGCCCCACATTGGATCCAAGGTCTGGGGTACGGAATGCAAGTTTATCTATAGTCACCATTTTCCCTTGGTGAGAGAAGCATAGGACCCTAAAGACTAATGAGACAACTGCAATCATCTCTTAGAACTAAGTACGCCTGAGTAATAAATTATACTCAAGAGGTGTGTCGACAACTTCTACAACAACAGAGACAGTCTTTCCACCTAGCTCAATGGGTAAGGTGGTGATTATTCCATAACATAGTTACCAACTTGACGAGAACTGTGATCTCAAAATGAGAACTTTATTCCTACAAACCCATATTTTTGTGTCAAAAACATCAAAATCAACCCTTGTTTTGAAAAGTGGTGCTACCAGTAGCACCTTATTTTCTTTCTGGGGTTACAATTACTACCTTTTGCAACCATGTCCTTAGTAGCATCATAATGTTGTCGAAAAAAGCCTTAAAATCAACCACCAAATCAAAAAGTGGCGCTAACAATAGCACAATTTTTATTTTTGAGGTTAAAAATACAATTTCTTTGAAACCCATGGAATTGGAAATCGGTACCGTTGCAACCAAAAACTTAAAATCGACCCTCAAATCAAATGTGGTGCTCCTAAAATTAACCCCCCAATTTTTCTGGGGATAAAATTGCAAGTTTTTTGAGATTGTGGTCTTGAAAATTAATACCCTTGAAACCAAAATCTTAAGATCAGACATGTAATAAAAAAGAGACATTATCATTAACACCCCATTTTTTAAGAGAAGGCTCAAAATTTTAACATTTTATAAACCATGACCCAAAAACTTGAAATTGTTGCAAACAGAATTGTAAAACTAAAAAATATTAAAAATAAATAAACACTAACGTAATTCATTTAAATAAAATAAACACGTTTAAAAACAATTAACTCTTAAATTTAAAAAAAAATATAAAAAATATAAAAAAATAAAACTTTTTTAAAAAACCTATACAAAGTAACACAAAATTAAAAAAAAAACCAACGTTACAACACTCATAAAAAGTTTAAAAAGAAATGACACAATTTAATATTAAATATAATATTAAGGTTGTGGTGAGTATATGGCCATACTTGGGAGGGGCTCCCCTGCCAAGCATGGCTATACTCCCTCCGAAACTCTCTATGAAGCATGCTTACTCATGGTTTTTTTAAATTTACGTTTATTTTATATTTTTTATGTTTTTAATTTTGTGTTTTATATTGTTTTTTATATACATTTAAAAAATATGTTTTTTAAATTTTTCATGTTTTTGATTTTTGTTTTATATTGTTTTTATATATATATTTTAAATATGTTTTTTTAATGGAGGAAAATTCATAATTATTTATGATGATGATAATGATTAACGTCTACTAACATTGAATTGGTCTATCAGACTTTAAGAGGGTAAGTAATTGCTTGCGATTCTTTAAAATTTTGTTTATGTGCTCAAAAAGCATTAAGAGAAGCTTTCCAAGATCACCATAGTTTTGTTGAGTTAAGAGGTTAGGAAGGTTGGTAGTGTGACAAGTATTTTGAAAATAAGATCTAATCTGGGTATAGGTTGGACAATCTAAGAGAAAGTGTTTTTCATCTTTAACCTTCTTAGTGTCACAAAGGTGACACACTCTTTCATCTCATGGTGTTTTAGGAATTGACCAACACCTAGTTTCACTATGGAGCTCGTGAGAATTTGTTCTTATCTTAGCAATGCTTATTTTTTTCTTTACAATTGTCAAAACAAATAGATAATTTTGATCTTCTAGATTAGGGTTGATTACATCCTTATAATACCTTACTTTTCTTTTTTCTTCTAACTCTTTATCACACCACATTTTCTCCTTAAATTTTGATTTGTTGATATTTTTAATAGTATCTTTATTTTACAAAATGGTGTCTTCCATGATTCCCCAATAGTTTAGCCAAGACCAGACATCTTTATTCCATCCTCACTTGAGTCGAGGAATCATAAAGTATTTTAAACAGTTTTTTTGTTTTTAATTTTTTTTAATTTTCTTATATTTTTTAAAACAAGGATCATTTTCTTTTTTCCTTCTAATTATATTGTTTATTAATTTTATTTTTTTAAGAATTTATTTTAAAAGATAATCATTTCTTTTCTAATTTGGTGTTTTCTTTCTTTTAAAAAAAATATATTATTTTCATTTGTTATGATTTTCTTTATAACAATGCTAGGCTTTTCAACTATGGTTTTTGAAAATGTTACAATTTTAAGTCCGAGAAAAAAAGAGGGTGGTGTTGATAACACTTCTGCTCTATTTCCCTACAGGCCTTAAAATTTTGTTTCCAATTGTTCGAGTCGCCAAGTCTACAATTTCAAAAAGCTTCGAATTTTATCCCTAGAAAAAAAGGGTTGCCACTTGGATCACCATTTTTCAATTTGTAAGTCAATTTATGGTTATGGTTCTAATGATACTGATTTTTAAGTCTAGAGGTTTCAAAGAAGTTGTAGTTTTAGCCTCGAAAACAAAAAAATGGTGATGTTCACACCACTTTTCAATTTGGGGGCTATTTTTAAGGTTTTTGTCAACAACATTACAACGTTGTTAAGACCATGGTTGCAAATGTGGTTGCAAGTCGCAATTTTAACCACCCTACAAAAAAGTAGCACCATTTTTTGAAACGGGGGTAAAAAATGCAACGTCTAAAAAATGAGAACTTTGTAGAGTTCTCGTTAAGTTGGTAACTTTGTTCCATGTGGATAGAACATATGCCCATCAAATGATTTTAGTAGCATTGCAGACATGTCGAGCTTAGGGATGTTGAGGGCCTTCCAACAAGAAATAGACATTATGCAAATAGAGGCTCCTTCATTCACCACCGTTCAGTAGATGTTTTTCCCCATTGATCGCACTATGATTTGGAAGGTGACCTGATGGTAGAGCCTATGAGTAACCTGAGAAGAATCAAAGGTCATCAAACTCGACTCCGAGGTATCAACCCCGCCTATGGAAGACAACAAGGTTTTCTGCTACATTGGAAAGCTTTGGAGAACTTCAAGCGCATGCATGGCACATGGTGCATGGGTCAAGTCTTCCACAATACTATAGTTGTGGGTATCCCGTGTGTTGGGATTGTGTGTTGTGCATCAAATAATTCCCTTTGGGAGGTGAAGTGGTGTGACAAAATATGGATTCTCTATCTGGAGAGGGCCACCAGGATGGGATGAAGATGTTGGCTCATGCACAATAGGGATAGGCTCAGATGTGTCATACTTCTTGGCTTGAGTTTACAAGTTGATCATGTGGTCACACATGTAGACAAAAGCATTCGAGGAAGACCCCTTATGGTGAGGGGTACCTGCCATGCCCCCTTGCAGAGAGGAAATATTTTTGGAAACCATGTTTTGAGGTTGAGGGGGGAAAGGATGGGTTAATACAATAGGCTATTGAGGGCCCACTGCTATGCCAAAAATTGATGGATATCATCCTTCCAAGGACACTGGTGAGTGGGATGGTCCTCAAATCCTCCCCATAAATCGTGTAGGGAAGCCGAATTTTCCGCTTCTCTTTAGTGCCCCCCTTTTGGGTGTTTTGGGTGGAGGTAGTCCCTTTCTCAATATTGGAATTTTTGTTTTTGTTCCTTTTATTTTTACCTCCAGGTTGTTGAGGATTATTCGGTTGTGTTGACTGCATCGAATTCACCTAGGATATCTGAGAGAAGACCATAGAAGTTTGAGCATTAGTGCCAAAAGCCGACGGGTGTGATGAAATTGACATGTGACTCATTTGGTCAACTAACTGGTTCATAGATGCATGGGAAACATAACCAAGCACGCCATTGGCATGGGGTCCTAGTGTTGGCTTCTTTGGATCAAACAATGGCCGAGGAGAATTTGGGATGATATCATAAAGTGTACTCGATCGGAAATAGATCAAGTCCAAGTGTTGGGAAATGTTGGTTGGATCTAATCCTCTATTGGTCTCGAAGATTCCTTATGGGTTATTATGGGTTTATCTTACTATCATAGTTTGACCCTGGTTCATATTTGATAAGCTTCCCAACAAAATCCCCTTAAAGCTATCGGCCCCTTTGGTAGACCAGAAGGCAACACATCACATAGAGTGTATTACACAGTCTCACTCAAGATAGCTCTATGGGTGGTTGCAATACTCGGGTGTTTGCAACCTAAGAATGAGTGGAGATTTGCGGTTGTGTTTTGTAATCTTTATTCATTCAGTCTAACATCTAGTTATGACACTTATTCTATGCATGCATGTGGAATACCAGATCTACTTAGTTACTTCATTTGTTTAGAATTCATCAATTAGCCACACATAAAGACGCATACATTCATTAAAATACACAGGTTTTACCGTGGTTCACCCCCTCCTGGGCTACATCCAAGAAGATCTGGATCTCAAGCTTTTATTATAGTTCAAAAATATATCACACCACACGTGGTTACAATATTAGGTCTCTCCCTTCCCACAGGCTCCCTGATCCTTGCGAGGCTGACTAGATCGCACCAAGATCCTCAAAATGCAATATAACCCTCGAGATCGAGTCCCTCGCTCCTTTCCTAGCTCACTAGCTTAATGAGTCATGCATGTTGTGAGGGAAATCTCCCTACGAACTAGCAAATAGAGTTCAGACTTTGCATGCAGATATGACCGAAGAAAAACTACTTTCTACCTTCATCCCTAGATTTAAATCCCCTTTTCTTAGTAAATGAAAGGAAATATCAACCTACCTCGTTCCCAAAGTTTGATGTCGATCCTCCGTTGTACTTGATTACTTGTTCACAATACTCCTTCCAAAGCTGACCTGCATACATGACAAGCAACAATTATGCATGCATCCTACTTATATACTAATGGGTTAGAAATCCAAACATATACTAATCAAACTATAAAAAGTTGATGAATTGGGACTGGAAAAGCATTTTCTTTATTACTTTGAATGAGTTAACTTACAAAAGTTGAGACTGGCCACCACTTCGCGAACCTGATCCTGGGCTCCTCTTCTACTATCCTCCAACTTCTTTGCTTTGTATCTCCATTGGCATCAGGAAAGGCTAAAGGGTTGGGACAATGGGAATATGCAAATGGGCAGATTTTCTTTGCTATATTTTTCCTCTTTTCCAAATGGGACCCCTACCCCTTCTTTTATAGGCTAGAAGGAGCTAGGTATTTGGACAAACCCTCTGCCATGCACATGTCTGGGAGTTTCAATTAACTCACCCATAGCTTTTGTGTTATGTTGGCAACTTTCCTTTTTTCGTGCTTTTGTCGGTCCACACAGGCTATTTTGGGTCAACTAGCGTGTACATGTGTGCAGTAATGGAGTAGGGCACATTGGCCTTTATAAAAGAGGATTTTCAAAGAGTTGTTCAGCAGTGCTTTGGAAAAGAAGGGATATGAGATCACCTGATGCTAGGTAAGCATGTGTGGTGCAATTTAGGGTTATAACAGATGCCCCCTAATGTGTGAGGTCAGAAGAGCATCTGATGGCTGAAATACATTACCAATCTTTACTGATGTGCCAAATGATTGAGCCCAAGGATCAGGAATCGGGAGGCGCCGTCTGCAAAATAACACATGTCTCACCGAGGCGGGCATACCCATGCTTGGGATAAAATAGAATCATGGCTACCAATCAAATACACTATAGATCCATGTCATATAACTATACAAAGAGTAGCCGCGAACAATACACAACGGAGCTACATCTTGAAATCGAAGAGATATACGTATAGAGTATCCATCTTCTAGAAGCTGCTACGGCCTGATGGCTGGAGATGAGATCTTCAGAGCTCGAGCAACATCTTCAAAATCTTCAAAACTCGGGTAGGAGTGTAATATGAGTGTACGACTGCACTACCCAGAGGTCTTCGATGGCTTGTCAGTCATGGACTTAATAATCTTGATGATCAGACTGAAGGCTTCAGTGATTTCGAACAAAGACTTGATTGGATGTTCAGGATGGTCG
This sequence comes from Picea engelmannii, assembly GCA_009831015.1. Classification (NCBI taxonomy): domain Eukaryota; kingdom Viridiplantae; phylum Streptophyta; class Pinopsida; order Pinales; family Pinaceae; genus Picea; species Picea engelmannii. The sequence continues at coordinate 299,829 of ML781127.1, read as the reverse complement.
GGTATGAGGACAAGAGACATATTGCAGAGGGGCCGACTCAGGCTTGGTGACAAACTTCCCTTGGATAATAGCATGAAAAATGATGAGACTCAGGCAGCATGGCATTAATCATAAGTCTAAGAAGCAGGAGGCAACGCAAACTCTCCATATGTTTGGAAGTATAACCAAATGGTGGAGGACACAACTCTATATAGTGAGAAAAAGATTCTTAAGGTCATACTAGATCCCATAGTCTAATGAACAAACATATAGATGTGCTTTATCCAAGGGCGACTCATTATGCTGCCAATAAAGAAAATACTTTTCCCTTCCTCTTTTTGGGGTATATTTGATTTTTTTTGTCCTTTTCAATAGTTTTGGAAAAAGAATAAAGGAATATTACGTTACAAAGGAGGAACGAGTGTTGCAAACATACAAGTTCAAGGCACAAGGGCAAGTCTGATGTTCAAAATAATGATACTCGAGAAAAATCCTCAGGGGGCCAAGGGTGTTAAAACGCAGAAGCACACTATTACTAGGCTGACATAGAAGGTATGCAAACGTGGTTAACAAAACACACAATGGTAACGTCCTTCGATGTAAGTTTAACGATCCCAGAGAAGGTAAGCTCGGTGGTTTTTCATATTTAGAGAGTCTAAAAAAACATAAAAGGAGACTCCATTGGGGTACCTTTTTCGAATATAGTCTAGTCAGTTCGAAAAAGAGGTAAACTAGCACCGATAAGACGTCAATTCAAAACCATTTTAACGAGTGTGACAAAGACAAGATCACTCGGCTATTTTTTCATTTTTAAGGAGTCTGAAAAAAGCTTAACTATTGACTCCATCGGGAATGTTCTTCTAGACCAATTTTAATGAGTGTGAAAGAATAAGGTCACTCAACAATCTTTTCAATTTTAGGGAGTCTTAAAAGAGCTTAACTATGGACTCCGTTGGGGTTCCTTCTTCCTAAGTTTAGCCTCTTAGGCGTGAAAAAGGGTAAAATTATACCTGAGAGTACTCTTCTATAGAGCTGAAGTTCCATAGAGTATACCTTTGTTCGTACAGTTGACCATCCGGACCGAAAAAGGGGTAAACTACCGCTGGACAGACGTGACTTCAAATTTCAGTTTAACAAGCGTGAAAGGCCACAAGATCGCTCGGTAATCTTTTCATATTTAGAGGGTCTGAAAAGGGCTTAAAAGAAGACCCATTCTTTTTTGGGAGTCCTGAGGGTGAGGTCAAGAGCAAAAAAGAATCATGCAAATGAGGCTCAAACTCTTATTCAGGAAAGACTAGAAGGACTCCCAAGCCTACAGTGTTTTTAGAGACAGCATGAATGCCATAATACAACCAGGATCTACCTAGGGCATCCATGTTCCGGTAATCTCTATCGCCAAATTGCGACACTTCTAAAGCAGAGATGATGGTTCCATGTCACAATTTGATGGGATCGATCCTATGGCAAATGAAAAAGGCAACGAGATACAAAAATTAGGGTAGAAACTTAACCTATATGCCCAAGTTGATCGTCAGAAAATTTTTCATGGACTGTCAAAATTTACTCAAAACTCAAAAAAAAATGTCCCAATACCCGATCAAATCCCTCCCATGTAACTCTTGAAACACTCTAAATGGTTTTTGGTATAAAGAAAATGATAAGGGAGGCCAAAAAAGTGACAAAAAGAGGCCAAAAAGTCTATAAATAGAAGCTGGTAGCTCATTATCACCATTGTTGATTTGGAAATTGACTTTGGAGCCAAAAGACCCCCTTTGATAAAAATGGTTATTCCGGGAGCTACAATGGACGAAACGAACTTCTGTCTGGACCAAGTAAGTACAAACTCCCCTATATAGCTATTCAATTCTTTATTTTTTCTTTTGATTTCATTTTTTGGGTGGGCGTCGACCTTTAAAAGGTCGGCCCTAGGTCCACGTGGGTTGTCTCTAGACAGGTCGTGTGTACACTCGGGTAAAGTAAAAACTGCCTGCGTGCACACGCACCTATCACCTAGATAGCACGCGTGGACCTCCCTTTATAAACAAAAAGAACCAAAGAGCACTCACTCACCCTCCTGAACTTTGTTGTTTTGGCAGGATGTATGTCCACTGGAGGGAAAGTGAGCATGAAGAAGTTGGTGAGTTGGTTGCGGGAGATCCGAATGTCCTGGTCGCGTTGATGCAATGTGGTTTGCTAAAGTTCTTCCTATGTCCATTTATGTGGGCACAACCGAGGCTACTGAATGCCTTGGTTGACTATTGGCATCCTAATGCAAAGGCTTTCATGCTAGAGGGGCAATCACTGGTGCCCACCACCGAGGATATCTACTTTTTGACTGGCCTCTCAAGGAGAGGGGAACCAGTCAATTTCAGGACGTTTCCATCGGGGCCGCATAACATAGCGGAACTAATAGCCTTGAACTGTGAGGCTGGGACAAACCGTTTGAGCTCCCAGGTGCCCATAAGTAAGATCACTAACCTATCGCTACAAGCGATATTATTGCTCATTGAGCGGATTACCGGTTCAACAGCCTTGCATCACGCGTCCCGCGCATAGATGAACTATGCTATCCAGTGCTTGAATGCACAAATTTTTGATTGGAGTACCACACTACTAGAGTGTATGAAGAGGCAATTGAAAGATTTCCATCAGCGGACACAGAGGAACTTCGGGTTTGGGACTATTTTGTGTTCGTTCTTTTTCGAGAGAGTTCCGAGCTTTAGTCCTCGGGTAGTGGTACGAGGACATCAGGCCTCTTTTCCTGCTGTATGTAGATGGGCAGTATTACTGCCACGACAGGGTGGTGGAAGGACCAATGAGTCCTTCGATGATGACTTTTTTGCATGGTTGTCACGGTAGATCCCTGTGATCGAGGATTACCCATATGCAGGGATAGACTTTTTGAGAGATCCTGAGATACCCGTGCCTCCTAGTGAGGAGTGAGGGGAGATGGGTAAGTCTCCACCTTTGTATTTTGTTTGTTGTATATGTGATTTTTATGTCATTTTTGTTATATATATCATTTTTTTTTATATGATAGAGTATTTGACGGATATACGTTTGTTGCATGCAGATGTGGGACCCGTGCGACTTGTTGATTATGCAAGGAACAGATGTCATCCTCGGCCAGGGGCCGCAGCTGCCACTGCCAGGGGACCAACAGTAGCAGGAGACCTCCCATCTGGGGATGATGAGAGAGTATTCAGACAAGTTGAGCGGAACTTTACTGCACTCACTCGCACAGTCCTGATGGCGGAGATTGAGGACCTACCGCCATCCATGCAGCCTCATGTAGTGGGGGCACCTCGGACGTGGGTCCGATTGTTTTGGCGTTTAGCCCATGCTGTGGACCAGTATAACAGGGCCCATAGGCCCTAAACCTATTTAGACATTTTACGTGCTACGAGCACTACTTGTATATATTTTTTTAGGGCATAAGCCCTGTGACTCGTTATTGGTCCTATTTTTGAGGCGCTTGCGTCCATCTATGTACTCTGGTTACTTTTATGATATTATATATGGGTTTTTAGTCTTTTGTGTCTTATGGATCACGTGTGCAAAAATGTATTTACATGCTTATGTCAATGTTCGTTCATATGTGTGCAAGATGCCAATCTAAAATTTGATTAGCTAGAGTATCTGTAATTTGGTTTAATCTCCTAGGAACATGAAAATATGTAATATAATCAAAGTTTCGTTCTAAGAGACGTACCCTAAGGAATCGTTAGTGTAAAGTTGGATCCTGAACCTGGTATACTTTGTTTAACTGAGACACAACCAATTGAGTGTCGATATAGACTCGGAGATGAGAGATACCCAATGAAAAAGCATCACGAAGCAACTCAATAAATGCACTATACTTAGTGACATTATCTGTGGTGTCACCTAAGCATATACCTCTGGAGGATAACAACTGGCCCTGAGGTGTAAAGATTACCCGAGCTGCGAAGGCAAGCCTCCGAGTGTGCCGACTAGCACCGTATGCATACCCAACAAACACCTCAGAATCACTTGACATCTGCCATATTGACGAAAGATAACATCAATGACACGTCCATAACATTTAAAAGAAACAAAAAAGTAATAGTACAAAGACTATACATATGTTACAAAAAGTTACCCACAATGACCTGCCTATGAGTAATACTTCTTGAGGTAGAGCCCATTTCTAGGCTCCGCCAAAGCATTCCCTTCGAAATCAACCAGATGATAGGTGCCCTTTTTAATACCTCTTTTATTATGAAAGGCCTGAACCACATAGGTTTGAATTTGCCTACCCCCAGGGGGTCCATATCTTGGTCATAGACCAGGACAAAGTCACCTTCAGAGAAAATTCGAGGACGAACGGACCTATCATATTGACACTTGACCTTATGTTTGTGAGCCTCGTTGGCTAGGGCTGCATCATGACGTTGTTCATTGAGCTTCTCAAGGTATACTAACCATTCTTCGAGTGGATAAGTGTCGGGAAATAATTGTATTGCCAATTTTAGAGACGGTATCTGACATTCGATGGGCAAGACTGCCTCCAGCCCGTAAACGAGTTGAAAAGGTGAGAAACCAGTTGTGGTCTTAACTGATGTTCAGTAAGCCCATAATGCCGAGTATAGCATCAAATGCCAATTTGACTTGGCAGAGTTGATAGTTTGTTGTAGAATAGTCTTAAGAGTTTTGTTTACAGCTTCCACCTTCCCATTAGCCTGGGGGTAGTAGGGTGATGAATGTTCTTTCCGTAACCCAAGCTTTGATGTTAATTCGATCATCATCTAATTCTGAAAGTGACTGCCATGGTCAATGACAATCTCCCTCGGGACGCCAAACCTTGCTATGATCTGGTTGAATAAAAAGAGAGTTGCAGTCTCTCCACCATCTTTAAATGTTGGCATAGCTTCGATCCACTTTGTGAAGTAGTCTATAGCTACGATGATATAGTGATGCCCCCTTGATGAAGGGGGGTTGCAAGTAGTGTAATCAATCCCTGACTTGGTGAAGGGACCAACTGTGATGATAGGAAACATGGGAGCGGGATGTGCCCTCATCTTCCGAGAGAAGATTTAGCAGGGATGGCACTTATTGACCGATTCTATACAATCTTTGATAAGTGTCGCCCAAAAGTAACTTGCTCGTAGAATATTTTGGGTTGTTGCCAACCCAGATAAATGACTTCCACAAGTTCCTGTATGGAAATCGTTGAGCACGATAACTGCCTCCTCACGAGTGAGACATCGACGTAGGATGCAGTCTACACCTCTTCGATACAACGTATCATTGAGTATGAGATAATTCTTAGCCTGATGGTGTATACACCGACGCTCATCACGAGAAGAAGAAGTGGGGCACTTCAAAGTCTGGAGATAGATAAGTATATCTCCTTACCAGGGATTTGAAGATGTGATCAAAAACATATCTCCCCGGATAAGCGATTCTTCGGGAACAATGTCACCTGACTCAACCGGAAGTTTCAAAATAAGCTCTGCGAAGACCAGTGACTTTTTGGACTTTTCTAAAACGAAGTCTAAGTCAAACTCCTGGAGGATGACCATCCATCTACTGATTTTTCTGCCTATTACCCGTCGTGTCAACATGTACTGAAATGGATTCACGACAACAATGACGGTGGTCTTGCGAAACAAAACGTAATGACAGAACCGTTGAACAACATGAACTGCTGCCAACACAAGTTTTTCGATATGAGAATAATTGAGTTCCAGTCCTATGAGGCCTCGGCTCAGGTAATAAATCACGTATTCTGAGAACAAGTCATCTTCCTGAACTAAAACCATGCCAATGGTTGACTTTGCTACAACCAAATATAATAAAAAATCTTTGTTATAGTTAGGTGGCCGGAGCAGAGGGGCAGTTGTGAAGGCATGTTTTAATGCGTCGAAAGAGCATTGAGTGGCATCATCCCAGTAAAAAGGAATGTCTTTCTTCAGTAAGTGCATAAAGCCCTTGGTGATTTGGGCATAGTTGGCGATGAAGCGTCGTAAAAAGTTTGCCTTGCCTTGTAGACTCTGAAGTTGAAGGATTGTGCATGGGGGGGGGGGGCAATTGGATTATTGCCTCCACCTTGAGAGGATCGAGAATGATCCTTGTTGTTGATATGATGAAACCTAACAATCGTCCTGGCGTTACGCAGAAGCTGCACTTGTTTGGATTCAAGCGAATCCAGAAGTAGCGACAATGTTCGAAGATAAGTCTAAGGTGTGTGGGATGATCCATTCTCTTGTGAGATCGTGACGCTAAATCATCTAGATAGGCCTCGACTATATGCTTGAGATCATGAAAAGCAAAAGACATGGCCCACTGGAAGGTGGCTCCAGCATTTTTAAGACCAAAAGGCAACTTACGATATGCGAATGTACCCCAAGGACAAATGAATGTCGTTTTGTGTTGGTCTTCAGGTTTGATTTGGATTTGATTATATCCCGAAAAATCGTCCATGAAAGAAAAGGCCTCACATCCAGCACATTCATCAATGATATGGTCGATGAATGCTATTGGAAAATTATCTTTGGGACATGCTTTGTTCAAATCATGGAAGTCGGTACATACACGAATCGTGCCTTGTTTTTTATTGACCGTCACATGATTTGACACCCATTGGGTCAAATGGATAGGATAGATAAAACCTGCCTTTAGCAATTTCTCAACCTCAATCTTGATGGCTGCTGCTTTCTTAGGATTAATTGGATGAAGCTTCTGTCGAACAGGCTTGGCATCAGGATACGTTGTGATCTCACGTTCAACTATTTTTGGATCGATACCTGGCATTTCCTCATAAGACTAGGCAAACATGTCACGAAATTATTTGAAAAGATCTGTGTAGATTTGAATCTCTTCGGGGGAGCAATCCACTCTGACGAAGACATTCTCCACGACACCAGGGTTTTGGGAGATATTGATTGCTATAGTTTCAGCGATAGTTTCCATATTTCCCTCAGCATAAATTTTGTGTGTAGCTAAGAGATTAATAGGGCACGACTGATCTCCCGTCATGGTCATGGTGAATTCTCCTACTTTGATTCGGCTTAACTCTGGGAGAAAATATGATCTGTGATGAAGATCTTCCCAAGGTTTGTTTGGACTAGTCATTGCTTCAATTACTACTTCATCAGAAGGCAAGAGTAAGTCTAACGAATCGGTGTTAGCGAGAGAACCTTGAGCCCAAATAGGCTCTAGAAGTGGATCTAACTCTTGTGCAGGAGTTAGATCAGGGTTAGCTGAAGCATGCTGGACTAAAGAGTACACTACTTCAGTGGTAGACAAGGGCATGGACATGCCTGGGTGCCCTATCTCATCCATCGTGGCTGATGGGGAAGTAAGTATCTACGGATCCTTGAAATAAGTCGTACGGAACAACACAACTTGAAAAATCTCAACCTTATGGTGATTGGATATAAATTTGATATCGTCATGAGGGGGTGGGTAATCGAAGGTACCCATCAAGGATGGGCACAAACCAACTCCTATGTTGACGACACCTGGTTGAGGATTATCAATCATCGTGACCATGGATTCCCCCAAAGCTAGGTCAAGTCTGGAGAAAGAAAATTGATCGATGGTCACTATCCGACCCTCATGTGGAAACAACAAGACCCGGAAAATTGTAGCAACCACAGCTTGCATAGCATAAGTCCAACTCCGTCCTAACAAGAGGTTATAGTCAAGGGGAGCGTCGACTACCTCTACTTTGACACACATGGTCTTCCCTCCTAACTGCACGGGGAAAGAAGGAACGATGCCATGTGGTCGGAACGAACGACTGTTGAAAGCAGTGAGGAGAGTAGGTGATGGAGACAAAATAGGCTGGCCAATGGCCTTCCAACATGCCAACGACATAACGCATGTCGAGGCGCCCTCATCAACCATCGTGCGGAAGATATTTCGAGTAAAATTTTTCGTGGGATAAGCCACTACTATCTGAAACGCTACATGGTAAGGAAGACAAGGTTTTAATTCGATTGTATCCAACATGATGGTACCTAGATTACAAGTCTTGGTAGAGCCTAAAGCGGTTAACAAGGCTTTCCTTTGAGAAGGGAAGCTTTGGAGGACCTCCAAAGCAGACATCACATAAGGGGTTTGTGATAAATCCTCCACCACAGAGTAGTTCTGGGTGGCCCTTGTGTTTGGGTTATGAGAATCTTTTTTAAATGCACCTTTTGGAATGCGTGTCATTGTTTCTCCCAACGTCTTCTCAATCCGTAGAGGAAGAGATGGGAGGCCAGCTTCTTTACCCTTCTCAAAAGTGCTTGGTTTACTATAGTTGTGCGCTCTAGTCGATATAAAAGCATCACCCCTAACCATATATACGTTCGCGGAAGCGAGGTTGTCAGAGGTGGGCAGGGTTCTTGGTTGTCCCCTTCCGTGCTTGTAGAGGATTGAGTTAGATTTTGCCCATGTTGAAATGGATTAGTCAACACTGCTTGTTGTTGCTTTGTGATGAATGTTTGGGCCTCTGCAAGTCGAGGACATAGATGGGTCGGGTGGTCTTCCGCGCACAAGTTGCATGGATACCTCGCCTTCCATTTTTCAGTGTTGTCCTCACCAACATTATCGTTGTGTTTTTTATCCCCCTTACCCTTCTTTTGTTGTTTTTTCTTCCCTTCAGGCTATTGGGTGGCTTTTGGGTTAGTCGATTGCACTATGTGTACTTCCGATGTTTTGGTAGAGGGAGCAGCCAAAGCAGTAGTTTGGCTGGCCATTGTGTGTTGTATATATAACTGCTGCAACTGCTTCGTCAATTGCTCAGTAGGCTTTGTTTGTGCTGAACCAACAATACCATCGGCATGTGGTCCAACTCTCTATCTAGTTTTATCCAGTATTGAACATGGCACATCTAGCAAGATGTTGTATAATAAACCGAACTGAGAATAAATGAGCTCAAACTGTTGGGACCTCATGATGGCATATTCTTCGAAAAAAACTCTTGATGTTGCAACGTCTTTGGATAACTGCGGGACCAAAGACTTAAGGAACCACTCAAGCAGGAATGCTAGTGGCACTGGTACCTTGATTAAACTATTTTGAAGTCTCCATTCTCTAATGTGATCAAAGATATGGTCCACTATTGTCTGTTTGAAATTGGCGAGAAGCTCTGTGCCAGCTTCGTATCTCACAGGTAACTGGAAATGGTTCAGGAAATCCATCACCAATTCACCAAAAGAAGAGTATCTTGAGTGATCAAGCTCAATGTACCATTTCGCAGCACTCCCAATGAGAGTACATTGAAACAATCGCAACTGTACGGAGTCATCTTTCAATGAGTTAGATGAGCACCAAAGATGGAAGGTAGTCACATGATTTCCTGGATCTTCGTTAGGCTTGGCTTCAAACTTTGGAATGTTTGAAGGCAACTTCGTTGGCATAGGAGGCCAACATGGATCATGACAAATAGGGTCATTCAACAACCTTGTCAAATCTGGCAAGTGTAAAGTCACCAGGAAAGGTAGTTTGGGTTGTTGGTGATAACCTGGGAAAAAGGGGCCTGGAGTTTGACTGGCACCAGGTTGCTAGGAAAAGTTTGGCTGCTGGCCCGGATTCTGGTAGAAACTATGGCCCTGTCCAGTGTATGGATTTTTCATATGTGGAGACATCATATGCTGATTTCCCAAATAGGACAAAGATTGTTGGGCATGCATTATATTCGAAGGACTTCGGGAAGGGTTACCCCATGCCGCTCACGTGGGGATAGGAATAGTAGTTTGGTCATGGTTTCATTCATTGTGGAAAGAATTACCCCAAATCGACATTCCAGACGAGGGAACGGATCCCTGCCCTAAATTCCAAGGTCCTGCTAGGTTTGCCCCCTGTGCAGGAATAGTACCCTGCATAGGAGTAGATTGTCCAAAAATGGGGTTGCCCCCAGTCAAGAAAGCGGATGACAAGAAGGTGTTGTTACCAAACGTTATGTTCAAAGAAAATGGTGTCGAACCTACCGACATACTACGCGAAGGTGTTCCTTGACTCCCCACTCCAAATAAACTATTGTGTGTAGGTTTCCCGGCGGATGGTTGATGCGAGCCGTCGAGTGAAGGGGACGAAGGAGGGATATGACCTCCTCCGTAAGTGAAAGCATTAGAAGGAGTAGGAGTGCCCCCCATGTGACCTTGGAGAGGAGTGCTAGAGCTCCCTACCCCTAGACCCAAAGTCTGTAAAGTGGAGTAAGAAAGTACAGGACTTGTACTCGAATTAGCCATCCCGTAAGAGAACGGAGGGCCTGTCGCACTGGGTATGAAAGGGGTTGTGGCCGCCGCCAAAGATGGGATCGGACCACTGTGCAATGTAGAATTGGTTGAGACCATGGTGGCTCAGACCGATGACGGTGGGTTAGGAGGTGAAAGCTCTCCTGTGGTGACAACCGTGGTGGGAATTAAAGAATTCCCAGAAGGAGTAACATCATTTGTTTTTATTGCTGTGTGCAACACTGTCTGACGCTCATAAAATTGAATTGGTACGATGAAAGGTGCCAAGAAATCAGTGGTTGGGGTTTCAACCAGGCCAAGAGCGGTTGCTTCAAGGTCCAAAATGGTTGATTCCTCCGGGGGTTGGTCGAGCACAATGGCTTGTAACCCGGTCGCTTCAAAATACCCTTGTTGGTCTAGCTTTCACCTTAATGGTGGCAGGGGTGGCTCCAGTGTAACCGGTGGCAGGCCGAGAAGCCTTTGTGACCGGCGGAGCTCGGGATCCTCCACTGTGTGAGAAGATCCAAGACACTCTAAGGTAGTCTAAACGTTGAAAAGTAACACACACTAAAAAAAGTCCCTAGAAGATAAGACAGGCAAACACTAGATTAATTGGAAGAACAGTTACAACAACCAACACTAGAGAAACTTACCGGTGCAAGTGCAACTCGAACACATAAGCGCCCTCTGGGTATACTCTACAAAGAGTGGCCCGATGTTTGTCCTAGGTACCACGGTATACCCCCACAATCACCTGTGTATGTCCCTAAAAAAGATTGGCAACTAGGTTGCCAGCGCGTGAACAGTCACCAGGTGGGTACAGTCAAAAGTCGGGTAGACCACAATGAGCAGGGTATCGAGCCCGAAACCTGTCAAGGGTATCGAGAGAAAATGGTCTGGAAGACAATTGAGGACCTCGAACAGATTCGAGACCCACAAAGCCCTGTGGCAAATGCAAATGACGGAATCCCAAAACAATCCCTCTATATGTGTTCTCCACTACGATTGGTCCAGCTTTGGAGGGGTTATCTCCGCTACCTTTCCGCACACGACCTCGTGTTTATACCTTGTGTTAGAGGGGGGTTCCAGATAACTTTCATGAAACTGGACTTAGACACTCCCTAACTCAGACTCCAATGTTTGATTTTAAATGGCCTTGAAGAGTTTCCTCTCCAACCTAATCCAAGGCCTTAATCCTGAACTAGTTGGTGAACCCTACAAACATAAAATTCTAGTAGATTTTTAAATTTAGCGTTAATTTTATGGATTTGTCTTACGTCAAGGGGTATGAAGGTGAAATTGTTGATGTGAAAAGATGAAAGCAAGAAATGAATAAAAAAGATGGAAACAAAACTTTTACTTAATGCAAAATTTCAACAACTTTTCAAAATAAATATTTTTAATTTTCTAAGATTTTGGACAACAAACTCAAAAATATTTCACTTGACTACAAGCTACTTATGATCTAAGTAAATTGCAAAAACTTATGAAATAAATGACTTATCCCTGGATAATAATGCAGAAACACACTCTTCAACCAAATAAAAAAATGAAAAGAGATTTTTTTATTTTTATTTAAATGCTTGATAAAGCAAAAAGGAAAAATACCAACAAGAAAAAACCAAGAAAAACAATTCTGGCCTAATCGCAGATCGCAAAGAATCATGTCAAAAATCACACACTAGCAATTTAAAAAAAAATGACTCTCACACTTGTCTAAAAACCTTAAAAATTCTTTTATTTTTATGACAACCTTTTTTTTTTAAATGAGAAAAAGCAAGCTAAGGGTAAGATTAATCCTAAGCTACTGGCTTCTCAGACAGAGATTCAAACACCTGAGAGGAATAATTCTTATCAAGGGAAAGGATGATTGCCTTACCCTAAAAAAAAAGTATCATGTACAAGCACACGACTGTTAATCTAACAACATGCGTGAGAACGTGCGTTGGATAGATAGAGAGGGTGTGTACACGTGGGCTGACCTTGTACAGGCCGCGTGTATCTCTAAACTCTGAGAAAAAATGAAAACAGATAGACCAAACCAGGAAGAGACCATTGATATTGATAATCAGGATCCCTTGAAAGGCTTGGACACTCTTTTTAATAGAAAAACTAATAATGTAAGGAAAAATGATAAAGTAAAAACAATCTAAGATAGGACTGCAAACAACCAAGACTCAGACAGAATTCCAGAAAACCCCCTGAGAATGTGTGATTCTGACAGGGAAGAGGATGACTGCCTCTGAAGTTCTCTGAACTCTACACGGTACTGCTACTTCTTCAGCGAGTGTTCGCATGCGGGATGTAAGAGAGTAGGGTGTGGGTACACACGTGCAGACCTTATGCAGGCCGCTGGTATGGAAAACTAGACTCTCTGCTAGCTCAAACCTTACAGAAACTAAAAGAAAAAACAGGCAAGAAAAACTAGTCTTTAAAACTACCGAAAAACTAAATAAAATTCCAGGAACCGTAGAGAGTCTCCCCAGTATGGTCGCCAATTCTGTTGCGAGGAAAATCTCCCTATGGACTAGCAAATAGATTTCAGACTTTGCATGCAGATATGACCGAAGAAAAACTACTTTCTACCTTCATCCCTAGATTTAAATCCCCTTTTCTTAGTAAATGCAAGGAAAGATCAACCTACCTCGTTCCCGATGTTTGATGTTGATCCTCCGTTGTACTTGATTACTTGTTCGCAATACTCCTTCCAAAGATGACCTTCATACAAGACAAGCAACTACTACGCATGCATCCTACTTATATACTAACGGGTTCGAAATCCAAACATATACTAATCAAACTATAAAAAGTTCATGAATTGGGACGGGAAAATCATTTTCTTTATTACTTTGAATGAGTCAACTTACAAAAGTTGAGACCGGCCACCGCTCCGTGAACCTGATCCTGGGCTCCTCTTCTACTGTCCTCCAACTACTTTTCTTTGTATCTCCTTTGGCATCAGGAAAGGCTAAAGGGTTGGGACAATGGGAATACGCAAATGGGCAGAGTTTCTTTGCTATATTTTTCCTCTTTTCCAAATGGGACCCCTACCCCTTCTTTTATAGGCTAGAAGGAGCTAGGTATTTGGACGAACTCTCGGCCATGCATGGCCAGGAGTTTCAGTTAACTCACCCATAGCGTTTATGTTCCATCGGTAACTTTCCTTTTTTCGTGCTTTTGTCGGTCCACGCGGGTTGTTTTGGGTCAGCCGGCGTGTACACGCATGTAGTAATGGAGTAGGGCGTGTGGGCCTTTATAAAAGAGGATTTTCAAAGAGTTGTTCAACAGTGCTTTGGAAAAGAATGGATATGAGATGGCCTGATGCCAGGTAAGCATGTGTGGTGCAATTTAGGGTTATAACAATGCAACTCTTACAAATCGCTCTTCCTCTGGTTATTTTTGTCTATTTCCCCACCTTCTCCCCTCTCTCTAAGTACTACTTATTTATATCCTTGGCTCACCAACCATTAAAATTCATTACAAAAAAACTAACCCTAGCATCGTTAGGTCTTCCTTGAATGCGCGATTTGCCTTCTTCTCTTACACGTGCTTCTTTTCCTTCCAGCTATCTTTTCCCTCTTGCATGATTCTCCTCCAAAAATAACCATTCTTCTTGGCTAGGCCTGCATCCAACAGGCCCCCAACACTGACATGTGGCTCATCCTAAGCCACCTAAACTTTGTACGCTTATTCAATATCTCCTACAAGAGCCTGGAACTTCTCTGTGAGTTCCTTTTCTTGCATCTTACCTTGCACGTTCTTCCCCTTGAGTACATCCAATACCTGCACTGCAATCTCGGCAGTGATCATCTCTTCCCACTCTGCTTGAGTTTGTGCCATGTTCTTCTTTATGTATTTCACCTCCACAATGACCTTCGCTGCCCACTCTTGGAGAGGTTCCATTTGAGCTTGTCACTCCTTCTTCTGTGTCTGCATGGCTACGATTTCTTCTTGCAACTTCTTCATCTCATGTGCTCTTTTGACGTGCTCAGTGATCGACATCGTCCTCTGCCTTTGCCAGAGGTCTTGGATAACTGTGCTTATCTTCTCCTCTTTCTGGTCCCACTACTGGACCTGTGGATCCTCCTCCATATTTATCCATAGTCGTGTTTCTTTATTGAACAAGTCGGCAGCTGCGCTGAATTGTCACTCCATATTCTCTATCTGTGTTGTTGCTTCCTGCTTCCTCTACTCCTTAACCTCTGGGGGAGTGGTAGGTATGAGATGTTCCCAGAGGTGCTCAATATCCTTCCTATATTGATATATTGTCTACATAATTTGATCAATCTTTTGCATCGTCATGAGCTCTGTTGTCTGTGCGCTGTTTGGAAGTTTGTCAGAGGCTACAGTCAATCCCTTCTTGAGCCTATCTGCGCAATCTTTCTCATATTTGGTCTCGAGCTTGACCTTCTTGAGCACCAATTCCAACTCTTCTCAGTTATCCTTCATCTGTTGTAGTTCTGCTGTGTCTGTGCGTGTGCGTGACTATACCTCCTGCGCGACACTAACTTGTAGTTTATACAATTCCTTGGTTGGTATACATGTCATTACCAACTAGATTTGGGACAAATCTTTCAATGGTGTCTGACCCACAATTTCATCCATGTGCAGCATGCTGGGTGTAACGTGAAACTTTGAGCTCGGCTGTGTTGTCGTCTAGATCATATCCTTCTCACTTGATCCAACCTCAGCTCATGTCTATGATGTTGTTGTGACTGATTTTATTCCTCTATTGGCTCTTTGTGTTTCTCTGATCTACTCGAGGAGTTGCATCATGTCTACCAGCTTGTCTCATATTTGGTCTCGAGGTTGACCAGCTCGAGCACCAATTCCAAATCTTCTTGGTTATCCTTCATATGTTGTAGTTTGGCTGCGTCTGTGCGTGCGCATGACTGTACCTCCTGCATGACACTAACTTGCAGTTTATACAATGCCTTAGTTGGTATACGTGTCATTATCAACTGGATTTGGGAAAAATCTTTCAATGGTGTCTGACCCACAATTTCATCCATGTGCAACATGCTGGGTGTAACGCGAAACTTAGAGCTCGGTTGTGTTGTCATCTGGATCCTATCATGCTCACTCGATCCAACCTCAGCTCATGTCTTTGATGCTACTGTGACTGATTCTATTCCTCTTTCGGCTCTCTGTGTTTCTCTTATCTACTCGAGGAGCTTCCTCATGTCTACCAACTTGTCTTGCATCTTGTCCCTTTGATGCTAGGCTTCGTCAAAATATTTCATTGTTTGATCCTAGACCATCTAGGCCATGAGGTCTGTTTCATCCTCTGTGATCGTATATTTTTGTGACATTATCTGTGCCTTAGTTTTCTTACGTGCACCCCTTGTTTGTATAATTGTCCTCTTGGTCTGGCCTTGCTCCTGCTGAGTAGCACTTGATGTGGTCCCTTGTGCTATCTCAGTCTATTTTTCCTATTGCTGTGGCGCCTGGGTGTTGTTCTTCTTCCTCGCCTAGGTGCCTTTATTGGGAACACCCCCTTTCTTTTGTTGCACTGGGTTTTTCCCTGTACTTGGCTTATTGGGCATCATTTTGTCTCCTACAGGTGTTTTTTCCTGCCCTGCCTCAGCCTCCTTATCTATGGGAATCTCTTGATTCAGGACTAGGATCCTCCAGTCATCATGCTAATCCCTGATGGCCATTTCTATGTCCTCTTCCTTGACATAGTACCGCAGTTGTACCCATTGGTTCTCAGGATCCTTCTGTGCTTGGATCCACATCGTATGCCTGGTCGCTTTGAAATTGGCTATGCCCTGATATTGTGTGACCACCTTTGGTGTAATCCACCAAGTGTTGGCAATGCTTTCATGCATGCATTCACACTTTTTTTCTTGGGGTCTGAAGTTCTCCTGAATGATAGGTATCATGTTGTGTGGCAAGGATTGGATTTTGCAACAAAGAATGAATACTTAGGCTCCCTCCATCTAACCAAGGTGATCAGGACGAGTAGCCATGAGTAGTGAAATTCTATCCCCAGGTCCTGTGTGTCCTTGCATTCTTCCAAGAACAAATTCAACAAGTACAAAGCCCAACTGAGTGTGGTGCCCTTCGCACATTGTGCTACAGTTGCGATGACCTCAACAGGGACTTCCTCCTTATGGAATTTCTTGAGTAACTTGCACGCCATGATTTTTGTGGCCTTCCTTGTTGTTGCATCTCTAATGTGCTTAATTATGATTCCACGTGACCCTCTTTCTGTACCATAGGTGTTCTTCATTTCCTTGGTTAATGCCTTCTCCTTCATCTTGTCATCGAGGAACTACATGGGTGTCTCCCCCCTTGTTGGTAGCCCTGTGATGTATGCAATGAGATTCACGTCTATCGAGATGATTTGTTCCAACCACATGTATCCTCCATGGGTAACTTCCATCAGTTGCTTGATGCATTTTCTTATGTCCTGGCCCCTTCCAAAGTTCGAGATGTCCAACATGCCTAGAATGTCGGTTTTGGCTAGTCCAACTGCCCACTATCTTGGTTGGTTAATTGATTCACCAAAGGGTCCTAAACCCACAATATCTAGGTAAACTTTCTTGGAAAACTCCGAAAACTTGTCTGTTTCTGTCACATCATGGTCTAAGTACTACAATTTCTCCACATGGCCTAACATGTTACCCGTGAACCGCACCCCTTCCATAACGCGTGGAAAGACTATGGTTATGGGGGCCTTCTTGCATGGTGATCTTGCTATTGGTTGTTTTCCCTTGCATTGTAATGAATGGGTCAAGGTTCCAGGCTCCATTCTTCTCTCTTCTGCATACTCCTCTGCTTAGACGAAGACATCTTCCACTGTTCCCTCTTGTGGCTGTTCTGGCATGGTTGTGTGTGACCTTTATGGCGCGATCATTTCTTATTGGTTTGGGACTGTCCCATTGACTCTCGGGTCTTCTTCAGGGTTTTCGGGGTTCGAATGATCGCTTGCGTCCTCATCCTGTTGGCCCTGTCCCCCTTCCGACACATCAATGTCCATGCCCACTGGTGCTGTCTGCTGGGTGTTATCACTCTATAATTTCCAGAGGTTGTAGAAGAGTAGAAGAAATTAATAGAGGTAACTACCAAACCACTTTGGAAGTTTGGATCTAGCCCTTCCAGCTTCAAAGAGGGATCTCTCTATCAGATTTAGATTTGTTTGAGTTTTAAATGTTAGGCTAGCTATGACAATTTGAATTTGTTTGTTTGTTTGTAATAATTGACTGAAAGAATGCTTAATTTTCCATTGGGATATGGGGTATGTATTTAAAAATGAGGATCAAATTAACATTTTATAAGGTTTTCTCCACAGGGTAGGGTAGTAAAACTATTGGATCTATTAATATTTAATGAGATGAATAAGAGAAAACAAGAGGGGAAAGTCCACTAAGAAAAGGAGCAGTTAAGAATTCCTTCACTCAGTTTCAGATGCAAACATACAGATCATTAAAAAAACCAGAGAGATTATCTAAGATAAATTATGTTCTATTGAATTTATTTTAATCATTAGAATTGGAATACATGAAATGATTACAGAGCATAAGAAAACATTTGACAAAGAGATAAATACATCACCAACAATATGACACAATAATCCTGTGAATAAGTCTCTTTTATTACTAGTCGATCCTTTGAAAATTTACACAATAGCTCCTGGGTGCAAAATTCAACCCTCAATACTTCGAAGAGAGAAGTATTTAGAAAACTATTTACATAAGATCCTGTCATAAATGACTAGGATATTATGGAGGAAATATCTAACTAATTAAATCTCAAATTACAAAAATATAGGAATTTTGTTGATTTGCTCGGATCCTTTGTGCTGATTTGGTGGAAGTGGTTGGTGACTCATCTCTTTGACTTTGGTTGGCTGCTCCATGCTTACTCGAATACCAAAACTATTTTTACTCAAGTAAAGAGCATATATCTTCCCATCTCTTTTTACCTGGGATGGAAATATTGAGTAACTTTATGTATATTTCATCCATTTCAGTATACTTAGCAAAAGTAAGATTAGTGATGAAAATATGTTTTATCTCATGTTGAATAATCAGGTCCAATTGTAATGTCTCTAGGAAATATTTACCAGTAATGCTTCCCTTTATCCTTGCAAACTTTTAACTTTCCTTTGCCACTGCACTGATTTTCTATTTGTAATTTGATAGAGTGATAAGCTTGTCATTGAGTACTAATAGTCCAGGAAGACCTTTCTTATGTAACACTTCAAACTTACTAAAAAATATCTGCACTCCTATGTCCATCACTTGAGCCTTTTCTTCTAGCTGCAACATCAATCCTTTCTTGGTCAGGACCTTCTTGATCTCAAGGATGGTCTATGTTGTGTCTTCAATTTCTAGTTCTTCTAACTCCTGCTTGTTTTTGGAGTTCAAAAATCTAATGAGTTAAGTTCCCTATGTGGGTCTTTCTCCAAGCTCTTCTTTGATGGTCTCAATTGCTTCCCTGTCCTTCTATACTAATTCATGTTATTCAAAGATGATCTGTATGCTTGGCCATATTTCTGACATTGACTTGCTAATATCCACCCAAATGTTTTCTTTAGCTTGGGCTAAGGTATTTTTCATGACAGTCTCTTTTTGTAGTTGTTGTAGTTGTTGACTAAGCCTTTTAGACTTATGCATTTCTACGTGGTTACTAGCTTGTAACATTGACTTTAGCTCCTACAAATTCTTTACCTCTTCTTGCAATTTTCTGATCTCTTCCCCTTGGATGGACATGTCTTCCATGGACTTTACAAGTTTCTCAGATGCATCTAAAACTTGTATTGGGATTGTTGATGAAATTTCTATTGATGTATATGCTTCTGTTGTTCTAATTCATTTCAGAGGGACTGCCTCCAATGGGACCATGGTCATATACACATTTTGTTCCTTTTCCTTTATCTGTTTATCCATTTTTTCTTCCATTTCTCTTATATGTGCATTTTGTTCCATGATAAGCATCAACATTTCTTCTTTGTGGACTTCAATCTCAACCACTTCTTTGGCTTGTGAATATTCTGTAGTTGGAAGCTTTAGCTGCTTTATCAAAGCTGATATATCAACATTCTTCTTCTTCAATAACTCCTCTACTGCCTTGACATTTGTTGGGTCATACCCAATATTCAACACCGATTCTTCTAGTGATTTTATTTTGTTGTCTTTGGCCAAATAAGATATTTTCTCCAAATTCAATTGGGACTGAATGTTGTTCAGGGACACCTGCAACTTTGAAGCAGTCATTGAGGTGTTGGTCAAGGTAGAGAATATCATCTCTCCTGTCATCCTATGCATGTCCATTTGGTCCACTGGATGGACATCTTTCACATCAAACTCAAAGGAAGTCTTATTGTAGTCTGCAGTTGTTTTGGGATGAGGAACTTGTGCTTGCAGGAATGCCATTTACATTCTTCCTCTCTCTATGTCAAATGTTGACAATAACTTGTGTTGAGCAGTGGAGGTCTACTTCTAGAACTGAACATAGGTGTTGTTGTTGAGGAGCTCATTTCTCTGTTTGATCTTCTTGTATTTGTAAAAAATATTTGACTCTATTTTCTCATGAGATGATTTAGTTGACATAGTAGTGTCTCTTTTTTTTTGAGATGATGAAGTAGAAACTATGAACTGAGTCTCTAAAAAGGATGAAGAGTGGGGTACCTCCATGACTATGGTGGACTACATTTCTCCTTCCTTGAGCAAGTCTGGTGCATGACTGGTCTTGGCCCTTTTTCTATAAACTTGGAAGTCATCAGATGATACCTCCTCGACTGAAGGAGAAACCTCCTTTCTTTCTCTCTTCTCTGTTTTCTTTTGAGGTGTGTTGGTATGTGAAGCAGTGACAGGGACAAGTTTTTCCTCTTTTTCTAGTAATGTGTTTTCTTTCCATTCTGTCTAGTTCATATACTTCTCCACTTCTGGCTTCTATGTGTGATCATAAGTAGTGCTCCTTTGTTTGACTCTGAGCTCCGAGATGACACCAAATGGGTCATAAGATCATGTGGAACTATGAGTAAACCTCATTTGTTTCAAGAGGTTATATGCTTCGTCTCCTATTGATCTGTTGTTGCAGATGAAAGGGCCAATTTGAGTCTTGACTCTGAGATGTTGTTTCTTCTTGACTGCAAAAAAATGGATGTCATTTGAATTCACCATTTGTCTTATGTATTCTAGTGCAAATATCCTCACAGGTAGGTATTTTTTCAATCTATAAGGTGGCAGATCACATCCATACACTCTTATCTCTATGTGGTTTTGGTATAAATACAAATTCTCTATCTTAGCTAGATCAGAGAGGTGAAGGATTCTCTGAATTTCTTCATTGATCCTTGGCTCTATGTTGTTGTTCAACATGCAAACCACTGGGTGATAAAACTAGTCTATGAAGTTCTTGAAGCCGTACTCTGTAGAATTTTTCCTCACCAATGAGGTCCATGAGGTCACTAACTGTGGGTTTCCTTCCTAGTTTAATTTCTAAAAATCACATGGAAACCTATCTGATTGAAAAAACAAGAACATATACACCAGGACTGAGGAATATATGAACATTCCTTTAGTTGGAAACCTGAAAACATGATCATGAATGTTATCAGCTAGAAACTGACAGAAATTAAATTTAATTGTGGCTCTTTCTTATGTGGAAAAAATGGATAAAAATACTAGGATAGGTTCATCTACCCATTAATCTGAGAAATATACTAATAGGTAAGAAAGTGTGGAAATAATCTGGTTGGCTTTGATATTGAAGATAGAGGATGAATAAGGGGGATTTTTCTTGGGAAATTGGGCATCTTCTTGTAGAAAAATCTCAAAACTCTAGGATCTTTGGGGGAAGGTGAGCTTCTGGTACAGTTCGTTTAGGGATTCAATGGAAAAAGGGATGGTAGAGTCACTTCTTGGGATTTTCAGCATCTGGTCAATGGATTCAGGGGTAATTGTGAACAGGTTTTCACCAGAGGAGGAAACAATGGCCCTTTGGCCCGGTGAATAATGAGCTTGGAATTTGAGGGTGAATTCAAGGAAATGGTGGGTATGAGGGAACATATACAGAGGTAAATTGGAATCCCAGACTCCAATTTCATTGCTCTGATCCAGGAAGATGTATTTTAGCCAAGCGTGCAATTCGAATTCGAATTCTCACCTTGGCTCTATGATTTTATAATCCTTATCTGCCAGGGTTATATGGTCAAGTTTGACAAGAGGGGGAAGGATCGGGTTCTCGGACATATCAATGGATTTGGCCTTGGAGACCATGATTGATAGAGCTTGAATCAAATTAATGGCAGACTATGATTACCCAGGTAAAATTCTCCTGTTGACGATGAGCAGTTGTGGTAGTTGACTTGAAATCTTGTTTTGGCGCGGTGTCCATAGTATCTACATCGCCAAATGGAGTTACAGGGTGATGAAATGGGGTTTTACAATGTGATGGAGGTGTATGTTATGGAGCAGAGTGATGACAGGGTGGTTAACGGTCACAGGGAGTGATTTTATTGGCTAATGGGTATGTAGGATAGGACATATGGTAGGTGGGAGTAGGGTACGGTGGAAGAGTGAGGTGAGTGGTATTGGGTGGTGTTTTGGCAGGATTCCAGAGGGGGAGGGTAGGTGGTAAGTGGATTTGAGAGGGGGGGCTCCAAAATACTGTGAGAGCACCACGTTAGTTGAGGTCGGCGCAGGGGAAACCACTTTTCTAGACCCCCCCCCCACCGTTAAAGGAAAAAAGATTGAGGGGGTCCGAAATGCACTAAGGACCGTCGATCTGGGTGCTGATGGATGTCGTTGCTGACAACTTGTGCATAAATTAGTCACTATATGACAAAAAGTCTTATCCGTTAGAAACTTAGGATAAAAACATACAATGGGTAGTGCTAAGCTTACCTTTTCCAATTTCACACAATGGTCTTATTTTCCTAAGGTAAAAATACCCAAATTTATTCAAGCAAAGGGTGTTCTGACAATTCCCTTTCAACTTTTATTGAAATAAAAAACGCTAACCTATCAACTAACCTAGGCATATAACATATTAATCCAGCTTAGACTATTGGATTAATTGTTACTCTAACCTAACTAATTTGGCCAAGATTAAACTATTTGACCAAACTTATTCTCTAACCTATCAACATAAATTCAAAAAGTTTGATCATGATTGTTATCACTGAAATTTTGTCTGCACATGGCGACAAGAACTCAGCATCGTCACACAGGAATGAAGTCATTCATGGCATTGAATTAATTTTACAGCATTGCAAAAGGGTCAAAAACTATAAAAAGTAACCAAAAATTGAAGGGCGCTTTACAGAATTTGGGTGCGCGCGCATATGCGCGGAAAAGGAACGTACCATGCGCGCATATGCGCACGATGTGCGGCTGTTGACGCAAAAACCCGCGCACCTGCTAAACGGTGCATTTATTGAAATTGGTCAGCCTCCCAACCACTAATGGATCAACTCCCAAGCCGATTTGACCCCAAATCTGAGCTGAATCCACATGGTAGGTTGGTCAAAGACCTAATTGAGCCCTAAAGAGCCCCTTTTCACACCTCAAAGGAGTTACATAATCACCCAATGCCATGCTATAAAAAGCCATGAAGAAACATCATTTTCTCAAGGAATTTCATGTAATGTTATGCTGCTTAGATTGTTTTAAGGACTCACTCCTTGACAATAACACATTAGCACCATTTCATTGAGCTATCCACCTCTCTCTTGAGTGGATGTGCTAGGAGTTCTTTCACCATCATTCTCATTTTCTTATTGTAAGGAGAGCAAGTTTGTGAGGACCTCAAGAGCCTTCCATTGGAGAAAGAAGGGACTCAAGTCCCCTTTCTTCATTGTGCTTTGGATTTCATCAATTGATCAGCCTAAAAACATTGGTGATATTGGTCTTTTGTGTTTGTTATTTCTTTTTCCATGTGCTCATAGTTTTAGTTTGTTTTAATTTAATTCTTGCTTATAGTTTTGTTGTTCTTTTTCTAACTCTTTCCTCTACAGCTGTCATGCTCAGCAAGACCCAATTGGGCATGTAAGCACCCTTTATTTGCTCACCAAGTGACGAATAGGGTGCAAACAGATTGGCGACCATACTGGGGAGAAGGTATCAATTCCTCCCTCATTTGGGCTTATTTTGCTTTCCTTTTGATTTCATTAACTTGCAGGTTCACAAACCGGCCTCTGCCGACCTGCTAACCAGTCAATTCACAAGAGATTTGAGAGAAATCCATCCGGATTTTTCTTCTCGGCCGTTTGTCACAGGTGCGCGGTTATTCTACCCCACAGACGCGCATCGTGTGCGCATGCGCCTATTCAACAGTTTCTCTCTGCGCGCATGCGCTTTCGGTCTCAATTCTTCCAGCGTGCAGGCGCCATATGCGCCTCTGTCCACACTAGGGGCCGCGCATTTGAACTAAAATTTACATTGTAAGGTCTTGGATGTGGGGAAAATCATTTTCCTTCTTAAGAATGATGATATGCATGCTCTAAATACTGCACCACTTAGACCCCTCAACTTATAAAGGGGATAGTCAAACAAACATAGGCACTTAGGTGGATAAAAATCAATTTCCCTTATTTTCTTTTTGTCACGTGGATGGCTTGCTTTGATTTATAAATCTAAGGTGAACATCAATTTTAATCACATCTAAACTCACATTTTGGGACTCGAAGTTGAAAGTAACAATCTTGAGTATGCTCTTCTCTTGCACCATCAAGCGATCTTGAGAACCAAAAAAGGATTGCGAAAACAATCTCATCTCCCTTAACAAAATTTCAAAACCTTTAAGAGAGGACAAAGGACCTTTTGGGACCCCTCTTAGTTTCATTTTTCAAACATATCTTAAATTTGTAACGGGCCCATACATGCCCACATGTCACAAAAGTAGGATAGTGCTTGAAATTCTGCTTTCTTAGATCAAAAAACTAGGAGAGTTTAAATGTTTGTAACGGGCCCACACATGCCCACATGTTCAATCTAGGATAGTTTCATGCTTTTCTAGATTAACTCATACATAGGGAGTTAAAGGATAGTAACGGACCACATGTCCACATGCTAGTTTCCTAGGGATTTTTAAAATTCCACAAGGTTGTACCAATGACATCTAGCTAATTAGGTAATCACACTCTTGTAAGGACCAAGCGAAGTCCACATGCAACAAGGTGACATCTAAATAACTAAAATTTGGTACACTTTCACTCACACACAAAAGTCACTTTTGCACTCACATAGCCTCTTCTCGAAACATGGAGGTCTAAGTAGGTTTCCTCCAAAGGGATTCTGAAAACACCCCATCTTTTCTTGATAAGACTATCCACTCCCACTTTTAATCAAACGAGGTTGGTTTTCACCCCCAGCCTCACAAAACAACTTCATCTAAAATCTTTCCAACAACTCACTAAGTTGTCCTCCACAGGAGGTGCCAAAAGAAAATTTTAGTCTAGGTAGGATTTCGGGGGTAGGCATCCAAATACCCCCCCGTTATCTGGTTCTCACATTTTCAAACATAGAAGTTGATGAATAGGGAACTTCAAATCCTCCAAGTCCAGTGTCCCAATCACCATAAGGCAGGGAGATACCCGTGAAGGGTCGAAGGCCAAGGTCCGGTTTTTTTGTGCGTTCCCCCTTTGAGGCACCCACCTCTTGGACGGGATCCAGCCCGTGACCCATTTCTTAGGCCGAAAATCTAAATGCCGCACTTGGACCGAGGTACCTAGTGACCAACTTTAGGAAATCTACCCAAGTGTCGGTTGTGGGCTACAATCGCACCTTGATTGGATTTTGTGTGGCTATTGGGAAATATCGCCAGCTCTTTCGGGATATGCCCCCTCTACCCCTCATTATAACCAGTTATTTCATCCTTCACTAGTTTCTCTTCTGGTGACTTCAGACCCCACTGTTGAGTACTATTGGAA
>ML781127.1:234312-262118 GCA_009831015.1 Picea engelmannii | reverse complement strand
GTAAAAATATTCAAATTTCTAAGGATTTTATATAGTTTTTATAAAATTTTGGTGATTTTTGAGGTAAAATAATTTTATCCTATAGAATTTGGGCGAATCATTTTTAAAATAGCGAATCTCGTTTTTGGAAAAACCATGGAAAATTAGCACATGAGCGAAATTTATCCCCTAAAATAATCCATGAGTTTGACCCTAGTTCAGATTTGATAAGCTTTCCAACAAAAGCCGCTTAAAACTATCGACCCCTCTGGTAGACCAGAAGGCAATGCAACACACAGAATGTACTGTGCATTCTCACCCGAGATATCTCTATGGGTGGCTTCAATACTCAGGTGTTTGCAACCTGAGAATGAGTGGAGATCTGCGGTTATGTTCTGTAATCTTTATTCATTCAGTATAACATCTAGTTATGACACTTATTCTATGCATGCATGTGGAATACCAGATCTAGTTAGTTACTTCATTCATCTAGCATTCATTAATTAGTCACACATAAAGACGCATAATTTCATTCACATACACAGGTTTTATCGTGGTTCACCCCCTCCTAGGTTGCATCCACAAATATATGTCTCTCAAGCTTTTATTATAGTTCAAAAATATATCACTCCACACGTGGTTACAATATTAGGTCTCTCCCTTCCCACATGCTCCTCGATCCCTGCAAGGATAAATAGATCACATCGAGATCCTCATCCTACGATCTAACCCTCAGGATAGAGTCACTCACTCCTTTCCTATCTCACCAGCTTAATGAGTTGTGAAATTCTTACAATTCTCTCTTCCTCTGGGTATTTCTGTCTATTTCCTCGCCTTCTCCCCTCTCTCTAAGTACTACTTATTTATATCATTGGATCACCAACCATTACAATGCATTACAAAAACCCTAACCCTAGCATCGTTAGGTCTTCCTTGCATGCGTGCTTCGCTTGCTTCTCTTACACGTGTTGTGTTTCCTTCCATCTATCTTTTCCCTTTTGCATGCTAATCCTCCAAAAATAGCCTTTCTTCCTGGTTGGGCCTGCATCCAATAGGCACGTAAAATGGCCTTCTCCTTAGTGGTCACCTCATCCATAGCTACATCTCTAGAAATGGGTGGTAGGAGGGACTTTTTGAACCACTCCATAAGGATCTTATCCAAAATATGAGTCTTAATCATCCTACGTCGTTGCCACCACTCATGTATATGATAAAAAATATGAGTGGCATTATCTTGACATAGTGAAGTCAAGATCTCAGTTCCTATATCATACCGAATGGGAAATTGGTGGTGCATTAAGAACACTATTTCCAAGTTGTTGAATCTTGTAAAGGAACCATCTTTTATCTCAATGTACCATTTTGCGGCAACTCCAGCTAGGGATCTCTGGAAAAGACGCAGCCCCACACTATCATCCAACAATGTGTTGGATTAGCACTAAAGGTGGTATGTCATGATGTGTGTGGAGGGGTATTTTCTCGGCTTACAGTCAAATTTCATAATATTTGAAGGTAGCTTGGAAGGAATTTCCGACCATGACGGGTCATGGAAAATAGGGTCATTTATCAACCGAGACAAATCAGGTAATTATGATGTTGCGAGGAAATAAAATGGTGCAAATGAATATTGGGAGGGAGGTGAAGTCTCTGTTGTCCCAGATGGACCTTGCAGTCTCGCTATATTGGTACTATTGGAGGGTTGGGGAGCTCTTGAAGATTGAGATCCCACTAGGATGGTGGCACCTCTAGGAGCATGACTGCTCCCAAAACAAAACATGCCCCATGGGTAAATGTGGACCCTCCAAGAAAAAAATTCCCAAATCTAGTCCCAGGGAAGAAACTCCTAGGACCCGAGGTGCTAACAAAGGGAAAACCTCCCCAAGGTGAAATTTTCTCCCAAGGTTTGTGCCCCCAAGGGAGGGTGTGTTAACCCAAGGAAAGTTAAAACCTCCTGACATACTATTTCCCTTAGACTAAATAGGGAAATCCCCAAAACCACTAGACATATTCCATTTGAAAGGTAAACTAGCACCAGATGATACTAGGCCACTCATAGGAATGGTGGAGGTGGAAGGAATTCCACCCCCCATGTTGAAACCAAGGCTCTCACCCCCACCAGAAGAAGATCCAAAGGTGGGCATCGGGATAGACGATATGGGTGTAGAAATGCTCGGTATACTAACATATGGAAAGGATGACACATTCAGTGTCCCCAAAATCGAGGTGCCTATTGAGAAATGTATGGACAGTGTAGGTCCAATGGATCTAAGGGGTGGTAACGTGGAAATCACGGGGATGCCCTTGGGTGGATTTCCCCCTGTCCCACTTGATGATGGGCTCATTGGTTCAACTACACTGGATGAAACACTCAATCCTAACATGGTGGGAGGATGACTAAACAAAGAGAAAGCATCACTAAAAAATTCCCTTAATTGGACAAGTACAGGGTTGTCTGGCTTAGTCAAAGGAAGATTAACATTTTGTGGAGGATGTTCGTCTACCACTTCTACTTCAATGAAATCAATCCCATCGAACCTGTTGAAATAGACCTTGAATTTTTTATTCTTAAGGATAAAAGATTTGTATTTTTGAGTCTTTGTATTTTTCAAATTTCCTAAAACAAAAATTTCATCACCGATAATTTCGCGATGCATTTTATTGTTTATTTTTGGACAAAGAATAAAAAAAAATCTAAATGAACATAAGTTTTCCAACACTTTTTCAAACAATCTTTTAAATGGGTAGTAATTTAAAATTTAAGGAATTTTAATTTAAATCGGAAAATCAGGATTAAGAGTTTTGCGTGAACAAATGTTTAATGCAAATTGAATTGCGAAATCCCGATCCCTGATTTCCCGATACTTTAAAATTTAATTAAAACATAATTTACTTAATTCAGAATTAAAAGGGTTTAAACTTTAAGTTAATCACGTCGCAAATCGGGATTCGCGGTTTTGTGAGAGCAAATAATCTTGTCATCGTATTTCCCGATTTCCCGATACTGTTAATCCTTAAGTAAAGTTTTGAATTAATATAATCACCGCTAAGAATGATTAAGAGTTGATTAATTACATCATGATATCGAGATTCGCGGTTTTGTGAGAAGCATGTTTCATGTCATCAGATTTTCCGATTAACGAAATCCCGAAAAGGTCTAATCTTGATTAATTAAGATACTAAAAACATTTTAATTTAAAAAAATACATCGTGATTTTGGCAATCGGGTTTCTTCGACGACATATTTCCTCGACATCAAAAATGTCGAAACTCCGAAAAGCAGGTTTTCAAATTTAATTAAGATCAATGCTAATTGAACATCCTTCTAAACGTGGCTTAAAGTTAAACTTTCTTTAAATTTATTTAATGCATCATTCTCCAATTTAGAAAGTTTCTATTATTTTTTAAAACACCGAGATATCATAAGTACAAACATTAAATGCATATCTTTGGAAATATCTTTTGCATTAAGAGCCTTAACTTCATAACACAAGTACAAATCTCAATGTTTTTATGATATATTCAAAGTAAACTTTTGAAACGTCTGTATTATCATTTCAAAGCTAAATCCCTCTCTGTTATAGGTTTTCAAGTAAACACAGAGCTATGGCACCCAAAAAGGCGTCGAAGAAAAACGAAGATCAACCAGAAGGTGAAATTATCTCCGATACTACTGCATCTGGAGTACACTCTGTCAAATCATGGACTGGAATTTCCGAAAAACTGGAGGATGAGCTTAAATATGCAGCCACTGATTCAGAAAATCACCTCCGAGATATTGCCGAGACTGAGCTTCATAAAGTTGTTGCACGTCCGAGATTTGTGTCATATACCGATATGATCACCTGGGCTCTGGATAAAGTAGATGTATCGACCAGAAGCATTCTGAATGAGCAAGGAGTTGTCATCGGCTCATTCAGGCCTGAACATATTCAAGTAATGTATAAGATCTCACCCAATTATAGACACACTTTTAATTCTGAGTTTTTAGCCGAGTTTCAAAGAAAAGAGTGCATTGAAGCTGGCCAAACATACCCTGACATGATAAGAGGATGGGCCAGAGATGAAAACAAGTTTAGGGCCGATTTACATGGAATTTATGCCACAGCTTCCTTAAACGAATATATGGTGTATGTAGCAATGATGTTATGTAGAATTTTTGGAAGAAAGGATCCTTGTCACTTTAATGCAGACTAGACACCTTTCCTAGAGGAAGTTTCAGAGGGACGCAGTTTTAATTGGCACAAAATTTTGTCAAATAACCTTACATCAGAGGTTGTGAATTACAAAGCAGCTAGGTCAAAAGGACAACTAGTGTCTTTTTATATGTCAGCTTATATAATGGATGCCATTTGTTTTATGACTCCTTTCCCATTAATGAATTGGAGTTGGGATGTTTCTTGCCCAGAACCTGTTCATATATACCACTCAGCTCTCTGGGAAGAAAATGCAAAAAATGTTTTTTATGAGGTTTGTCATTATGTAATTATCCCTCTGCACAAAATATTCTTTGGATGCGAACCTCCTCACATTTCTAATACCATTATAGAAAACCTCAAGTCAGTGGCTGACTGGTTCATTGAGGAAAATTTTTCCTATGTTAGAGTTTATGGCTGTTCAATTCCGCCTCATGCACTCCCCAAAATTTTACCAGACAGGTTGATATGCAGAGAAGTGGCTTATCAGTTAGTCAAGGGTGGTATTGGGTTAGAATTAAAAGCTCAGCATAAAAAAGCATGGCCATCTTTTCCTGTTTATGTCGGAAAATTTGTTTTATTAAACATAGGCCATTCTAAAGTAGAGGCCGAGTCATTGGACGAAGTAAAATTAGCAAGTATAGAGCACAGGAAACACGACCCTTACCAAATAATCAGTCAGCATTGCATACAATGTAATTTAAAAGCATATGAACATGAAATCTCAGTTTATGATGATATTTTAAAAAATGTTAAGTCTTATGAGGAAGTGCAGAACAGAGTACAAGCCTTGTCACCTAATGCACAGGTGGGGTTTGCATCTTTTCAAAGACATAGACAGAGTTGCCTACCAAATATTTTACAAGGTGAAATGTCAACTTCATTACCAGAGCAAGAAACAACTCCTCCAGGGTTTGAAACTGATATTCAGGATAAGTCAAGTGACAAAGATAAGCTGAAAGATCCTGAAATACCTCCTCAGAATACAGAGGGTTCTCAGACAAAAGAACCAAAAACAGGAAAGGGAAAAGGACGGGAAACAAGTCCAATAGTTCTTGATAATGTTTCAGAAAGTGTTGAAGGAACGGCTTCAAAGGAACTTGGAAGTCCTGTCACCGCATTAACTCCACTACAGTCTGCTTTCGGAACCCCTCATGAAGGAGTTCTATATGTAAGTGACTTAGAGCCAATCTCCAGAGATGAAATACCCTCATCTGATTATTTTTTCAGTAAAAAACGAAGAGCTGTCTTGAAACAGGAAATTCATCCTGTAAGAGAAAGAACGATCAAAAGACATAAAATTATCATTGATGGAAAGAAACTCAATGAAGGAGAATTTTCTACAGAGTTAGCAGGAACCATGGGTGCTATAACATCAGCTAACATGTATTCTATAGGAAATCTAACCACTATGCTAGAGCAAAAGGATCGGGAAATAATGCAGTTGCAAGACAGATTAAAGGAAAATGAAAGAATTATTGGCTGGGGAATACAAAATGGTCTAGACCAAGCTAGATTCAAAGACATCCTAGAAATCCAAAAGTTGAATAAAAATTTAGATGAAGCAAAACACATGATACAGGTTACTCAAGAACAAGTGCAAAAGCTGGGCGATGAAAATAAATCTTTGCAAGATAAGATTACTTCAATTACTAATCAAGTAATTGAAATTGAACATTTTAGGACGCAAGCATCAAAGATATATGCAAACATAGAAGAAGAAGAACAGAAAATATTCTGTAATCTGGAAATCATCCAGAAATATTTTCATGAGTCAAATAGATCTATGGAAAAGTTAGTTCAGAAAGAAAGAGAAGCTAAAGCAACAAGGAATTCTTTTCAAAAGGTAATAACTTCTTTACAAAAAGAAGAAATTGGAAAAACCCAGAAATTACCCATTTCAGAACAGGTAAAAGGAGATATAATGATAAAAGTTTGGGAATCAAAATTGGCAGAATATAAAGGAATTACAAAAGGAATTAATGAAGATTGTCAAAGGATTTTCAATCTTATTGAAAAAGATTCAGTAAATATCGGGACAGATGTTTTTTTTGAGTTATTGGGCGAAGTCAACATTTCCAGGTATCAGCTGAAGTCAAAAGAAGAACTTGAAGAAAGGAAATCAGAAATTTCAAATATTAAATCGATCAACATTACAGAAATAGAGAAGTGGATTATAACTTCAAGTTCAAAGTTGGAAAAGATTAAATTCACAGAGAAAACAATAGAAAGCCAGTTGCCAGGCTTATAGAGAAGATTTTTCTCTTTTGAAGCAAATGAAGTACCTGAGGCTCCCAAGGATTTGCTAAACTTTTTGGGGAAATATGTTCAATGCGTCGAAACAGAGAAAGAAAGTTCATCAACGCAATTTTAAAATTTTGTAAATATTTTTATTTTTAGAATTTTGAAAGAAATTGTAAACGGTTGACATTAGTTTATGTAACCAAAATATTAGGAGGTTGGTTAGTTACCAACGAAAAAAATTTGATAGAAAGGTATAAATATATTTTCAAAAGGCTGAAAAGGGGCTTTAGAAATTTTGGAGAAGGCCAATTTTTGTAAATATCAACTTTGAAGTTCATTGGAATATAAACCGCAAACAAGATTCTGTATCCTACAAATTTTGTGACTATGTTTCTTCCCCTGTTTATCATGCTTTGTTAAATCTTCCTCTTAATGTGTGTTTCTAAAAAGTAAATCAATTTGAAGTTATATACATTGTTGTTTATTGTTTCAGATTGGTTTGGATGTTGAATGTATTACAGTATTTCCTCTGAAATTACTTTAGTAATTTTAAGACCTGTAAACCTTTTGTTCCTTAATATTTAGTTCTGCTAGAAATCTTGTTTTTCTTTCATCATTGTTAATTGAAATATAAGATTCTTTCTAGATAAAAGCCTTATATTTCTCTGTATTGTGTTCCATTATTTACAATTTCAAAATTGTTACAAAACCAGGAAACGACCTTGATTGTGTTTTTACATTACTGTTTTAGATTTTAAAGTTGTTTCATTAATATCATCTCTGAAAATCTGAAGTAACCAATCGATAAAAACCCATTTACAAACATTTAAAACCCTATCACCCATGACATTCCCTAGTGGCAGACAACCTAACGTTGAACCTAGTCTTTAGGATCAAACCAGCATTGCCCTAAGCTTATTTAACACTATCTTACAAACAACGACCAATAGGACTGAGTTAGAAAGATCGTGGGCTGCTATTGAATGTGATATTAGCATCCAAGAGCAACAGGAAGCAAGAGAGAGAGAATTGAGAAACTGAATCTGATCTAGTCTTTCTTTGTTTCTTTATTTCAAAGCCTTTTATAAAAACCTTTTTCAGATGCCTTGACGGTATGTTTTATAGCCTTAAACCATAAACTCAGGAACAACATATTTTTGGCGTCATTGTCGGGAAGCGAAGAAATGAATTATTTCCCTGGGAAGAATGACATTGACACTTTCTGTTGTTGATAGTGAACAAGAACATAAAACTTTCTAAGGCTAAATTATCTTTCACTTGGCGACTCCACATTAAATAAACTGGCTAGTAGCCATAAGAACACCAGAAAAAAACCGGATAGCAAACAGACCTCGCCAGTCTCTAATCCGGAAAAAATCTTAAAATCAAGAAAATCAATTAAACAAATCCTTTTATCAACTTATACTACAGATCAACCTAATTTTACACAATCAAATTCATCGGAAACCTTTGAAAGATCTCTTTCACTTCCCCCCTCTTTTGACACTTTTTCTTTTTCCGAAGTTTCGTCCCCAGTTTTCCAAGAATCTTCTCCACACACTGTCCCAACTTCAGTCCCAAACCTAACCATGGCGGCACAAGGAGGTGCTGGAGGTGGAGGTGGTGCTCCTGGAGGTGGTCAAGTACCAGTTCCTGGAATTTTTTCCAAAGTGGCTGCTAGATATGCTCCCCTCATTCTTCCTGTTCCTCTTCATGATCTCCCTGAGAACTATATGAAGAGCCTCCGTAAATTTACCGGGGAGGGTGATTTGACTGCACAAGAACATATCAACTTTTTTGATGAATTTGTAGATATACTTGGAATAGAACATGAAGATGTTTATTCCAGATTACTTGTTCAAGCTTTTGAGGGATAGGTGAGAACCTGGTTTTGATCCTTACCAGTTGGATCGTTAAGATCTTATGAAGAGCTTGAGAGTGCATTTATCAGACAATGGGGTGAGAGGAAAGACCACCTCTACTATCTAACCGAATTCGGATCCCTAAAAAAGAAAAACTCTGAGTCAGTGCTGGAATTCACACAAAGGTTTAATAAATTATACAATAAAATTCCAGCTGAAGTTAAACCTTCACCACCTGCAGCCAAAGTAACTTATGCTGGTGTTTTTGATCCTGACTTTGCTTTACTATTAAGGGAGAGAAGATCATTAGACTTCTCTAAAATGCAAGATGATGCAGTTGAAATCAAATCCAATATGATGGCATCGGGGAAGCTTAAAACAAAGACTGAAAATGTAAATAAATATAATAAAAAATTTAAAGAACAAGGTGGACCTTCAGGGTCAGGAAAATTTTCTGGAGATAGAATAGAAGAAATGGCTAGAGTCATTCAACAACTCTCAAATAAAATTTCGAAAATGGAGCTAGAAAAACCTAGAAGAGATAATTTTCCCAGAAAAGATTTCCGAAAAAATCCTGAACCTCAGGGACCACATAAAACGATAAAAAATGAAGATCAAAAAATTCAAGCACCCTTTAAAAATGAAGATTATATTGGAGAAGAAGATTTTGGCGATTTTGAAGAATTGGATGAATATATTAGTAATCTTGGTGATGATAATAAGTCTCCTTATTTATCTAGATAGGATTATGAAGCATCTTTGATTAAAGAAAGTAAATTAGAAGATAAAGTTAACAATAATGTCACTGATGATTGTACATATCAAAGTATTGCAGATGATATTATTGCTGACTTACAAGGAAAATATAATCCGAGACCAAGAAATAAAAAACTCCCTGATGTTCAAACAAAAAAGGGTTTGTTGAGAAATGATATCGATGAGGTAAACCCAAAAGTTGCAGATAAACAGTCTGCAAAAAGAAATACAACTAACAACCCTGTACAATTAGAACTAGTAGGAACAACCCCTATAAATACACAAGCTCCGATAAAAGAAAATAAGGTTACATCACAACGTAAAACTAAGAAAAAAGTTATGGAAGCCCCACACATTGAGAATGACAAGGCCCTAGGCAACTTTAACTTGGAAAACGAAATAAGCAAGATTAAAATTACTATCCCCCTTGTCGAATTAGCTAAAAATCCAGTATACCGAAAACAAATAGCCAAAATGATTAATTTTTATGAAAAGGAAAGTCAGGCCGACTCAATTAACTTAGAAGATGATAAACCTATCATAGTTTTCGGTCCACACGTCGAAGGGGAAAAAGATACAGTGGCTCCTTTTTATATCACACTAACTATTTTTTATCACCTTTTACATAACTGTATGTTGGATTCTGGAGCTTCTCATAATGTTATGCCTAAAGCAATAATGGAAAAACTTGGTCTCGAAATCACAAGATCCTATGGTGACTTGTATTCTTTTGATTCAAGAAAAGTTAAATGCATAGGGATGATTAAAGACCTAGTGGTAAATTTGGCCCAGATACCTGCTAAAAGTATCCTTATGGATGTAGTAGTCGCAGATATTCCCCCAAAATATGGAATGTTACTATCTAGATCATGGGGCGCTAAGCTTGGAGGATCCCTCCAGCTAGATATGACTTACGCTACAATCCTTGTTTTCGGAGGACAATTTCCCGTCTTTACAGGGAGACTCGGTTGGCTTTCACTGTAAGTGACCCAAAAAATCCAAAAAATCATCCAGTGTATATTGCAGACCAAGATTTAGGGAACTGTATATTATCGTTAGATGATGATTTTGAAATAGATGTAGATGATAAAGATACAGAAGAACAAATTAAAAAAAAAAGAAATAAAAGAAAATGTGTATAATACTGGTACATGGAAAATGTTTTTTGATGGTGCTTCCTCCTATCTTGGAGCTGGGGCTAGAGTACTCCTTATTGCTCTTGATGATCAATTTGTAATTCCTTTTTCTTATAGGCTCCAATGGTATATAGATTGTACAAATAATATATGTGAATATGAAGCTCTAGTACTTGGCTTAGAAGCCGCAAGAAGAATGAAAATTAAAAATATTGAAGTCTTCGGTGATGCTGAATTAATCATAAAACAAGTAAATCGGCAATATCAAGCTAAACATCCTAGATTAAGGTTTTATAGAAATTGTGTATGGGATTTAATTGAGAATTTCTTCACTTCTGTGAATTTTCATTTCGTCCCTAGATCCGAAAACCAACAAGCTGATGCTTTAGCTAAAGCTGCATCAACGTTTACACCCCCAACGACTTTTAATTTAAAATACCATATTCAAATGAGACATCGTCCTTCCATACCTGATAATGTACAACATTGGAAAGTTTTCGAAGACGATGAACAACTTAGAAAGTTTCTTGAATCTTTAGATGAGTTTTCAGAAACATATAACGATCAGGAGAATCAAAATGATCCTAGTTGGATCATGCAGGAAGGGGAAGATGCAAAAGAGTTTCATGATAAAATAGATAACCACCGGATGCTTGTTCTTAAAAAAAATCAAATCCCCAAAGGTCTGATTCCTTTGGAAAGACTCTTTAATAAAGATGACATTCCTTCTAAAACTACTCTACAACCTCAACCAGAAGAGGTTGAAGATTGTAACATAGGAACTGTAGATAATCCCAAAATGGTTAAGTTATCTAAATTTTTATCAGTAGAAAATAAAAACAAATAAACAGAGTTGTTGAAAAAACATAAAGATGTGTTTGCATGGTCATACGAAGATTTGAAAACATATGACACTTTGGTGATAGAACACAAAATACCACTTAAACCAGGTGTCAAACCTTTCAAGCAAAAACTCAGACAGTTTAACCCGATCTTATTACCTGTCATTGAGAAAGAAGTTAAAAAACTTTTAGACGCTAAGATTATTGTTCCCTTAAGATATTCTGATTGGGTTGCTAATCTAGTACCAGTGAGAAAGAAAAATGGGGAAATCAAATTATGCGTTGACTTTAGAAATTTAAATAAATCTTCTCTTAAAGACAACAATCCTCTACCAAAAATGGATCACGTTCTTGAAAAAGTAGTAGGGGCTACTAGGATGTCCATGATTGATGGTTTTTCAGGATATAATCAAATTGTTGTTAGTGAGCCTGATAAGGAAAAAACTACATTCACCACTCCTTGGGGTACATTTATGTATGATAAAATGCCATTTGGACTAATGAATGTAGGAGCCATTTTTCAACGAGCAATGGATATTGCTTTTGTCGGCGAACGAGATAAGTTTGTAGTTATATATCTGGATGACCTTACTGTTTTTTTGAAATCAGATGAAGACCATATAATTCATTTAAAACAAACTTTTGAAAAATGTCGGAGGTTTGGTATTTCATTAAATCCTAAAAAGTCTCATTTCTCCATGCAGGAAGGCAAGTTGGTAGGTCATATAGTATCCCGAGATGGAATCAGAATCGATCCTAAGAGAGTAGAGGCTATAGAAACATTAGCTATTTCTAGAAATGTTAAAGAAATTCAATCTTTTTTAGGAAAAATAAACTTTTTGAGAAGATTTGTTCCTAACTTTGCTGAGATTGTTAAATTGATTACAGATATGCTTAGGAAGAACAATGAAGTTAAGTGGACAGCAGAAGCAAAGGCATCCTTTACCCACATTAAAAAAGTTATAAGTGAGGCACCGGTACTAGCAAGTCCAGATTATCTTAAGGATTTCCTCATTTTTTTTTTGCCTCAGAACATACGCTTGCTGTTGTTCTCCTCCAGAAGAATGAAGAAGGTTTTGAGCAACCCATCGCCTTCTTTAGTAAAAGCCTCCGAGACGCTGAGCTTAAATACAATATAATGGAAAAGCAAGCTTACACTATGGTTAAAGCATTGAAAGCTTTTAGAACGTATGTATTACATTCCAAAATCATTGCATATGTACCTACCAGTGTTGTAAAGGATATCTTAGTTCAAGCAGACAATGATGGTAAAAGAGGTAGATGGCTTGCAAAAATTCAGGAATTTGACTTGGAGGTTAAACCAACTAAATTAGTAAAAGGACAGGGTTTAACTAAACTTCTAGCTGAATCTAATTTTTGGGCTCTTGGGATAAACAGTGCTCAAGAGGAAGAAGGATGGATAGATGTGAATGAAATTGATGATCAAATAATCGAAAACAAGATTGAGGACAAATTCGTTTCGTCAGATTGGTATAAATATATAGTAACATATCTTTTAAATTTGAAATGTCCAGATGATTTGTCACCTTCCAAAGCTAGAACACTGAAACTGCATGCAGTTAAATACTGCATTTCCGAGAAAAGATTATACTGGAAAGACCCGCTTGGTTTCCTCTTAGTCTCTCTGGTTGAATCAGAAACAGAGGAAGTTATAAGTCAATTTCATGAAGGGGTCTATGGAGGGCATCATGCTTGGAGAGCAACGACATATAAAATCTTAAGGGTTGGTTATTACTGGCCTAAAATTTTCCTTGATGTAAATGCTAAGGTAAGGGCTTGTAGCCCTTGCCAATTTTTCACTGGAAAACATAGGCTACCAGCTATGTCGTTAGTTCCAGTCAAAACAAAAGCTCCTTTTCAGCAATGGGGGCTTGACTTCATAGGTGAGATAAATCCCCATTCAAGTGCCCAACATAGGTGGATTCTCACTGCCACAGATTATTTCACCAAGTGGGTGGAAGTGATCCCTACAAGGAAGGCCACTGATTCATTGGTTATAGATTTTTTGGAAGAGAATATATTGGCAAGATTTGGCTGTCCTAGAAAGATAGTCACAGATAATGCATAGGCTTTCAAGTCAATGGCAATGATCAGTTTTTGCCAAAAATATAATATTGTGTTAGGACATTCCACAACATACTATCCACAAGGAAACGGTCTGGCTGAATCTTCTAATAAGAGTTTGATCAGTATAATTAAGAAAGTCTTAAATGAAAATTAAAAATCTTGGCACTTACATTTAAAGTATGCTTTATGGGCAAATCGGATAGGAACGAAGAAGTCTATCAGTACTTCACCATTTCAAATGGTTTATGGAACAGATGTAGTATTGCCCATAAACTTAGCACTTCCTGTGATGAAACTGTGGCAGGATGAGAAGGAAGAGCCAAATCCTCTCACTAGAAGGATAAACCAGCTGATTGAAGTTCAACAACACAGGGATGTAATAGATGAAAAGCTACAGAAGTACCAGGATAATATGAAGATGTTATTTGATCGCAAGGCCAAGAAAAGGAACTTTCTCCCAGGAGATCTAGTTTTGAGGTGGGATGCTCGAAAGGAAGATTTGGGAAAAAACGGTAAATTTGATCATATCTGGTATGGACCCTTTAAAATATCATCTTCTGAAGGTAAAAACTCTTTTCTACTGGAAAATTTAGATGGTAAGATCCTAAATGCCCCTGTTAATGGGCGGTTCTTAAAACATTATATGGAATAAAAAAAATAAAAAATAAAACAAAACAAAATAAAATAAATTTGTATATACCGGTTTCTTTCTCAAATTTTTGAAAAGTGCTTTGTTTTAAAAAAAAAAAAAAATTCCAATCCACAGAGTTATTTTTGAAATTATATCTGAGGTATTCTGGTTTATACATTGTTGAAAAGTTTCCTTTAATACCCTCAGTATTATCTTTTAGAACTTTGTATCAAAGTTGAAAAGATTTTGTATTGACTTTGAAAATCATCAAATGATTGAATTCAGTTAGGTCAGTTTTCATGATTTTTTTTCTCTGACTAAAAATGGTTAGGTTTGAGATTAACTCTGAATATTTTAGGTTTCTTAACAGTTTTTCTGAACTTTTAAGCTTGCTCAAAAGAAGATCCCCTGAAAATATTTTTCCTTTTTCTCTATAGACTAAGGGGTTTTGAAGGTTGAAAAAATTTGGTCTAGAATAACCAAAACAAGTTGACAAACCTTTATTATAACATTTTACACAGATCACCACCCCTGATATATTAAGTATCACTGATTGCCCCCGCTTCGTAAGCATGAGCTAACTATAAGACAGATGGTGAAAGGAAATTCATAATTGATTGCCCCCATCTAGTCCTACATACGATGAAAGGAAATTCATTTAAATGATTTCCCTCGTCTAAAAATAAAAGAAATAGATAACTTCACCGGGGTACTGAACAGGCCCGCTGGTAGTGAAGCAATGTCTAAGCATGAAATAAGCACTCGAAGTGGTGAAAGGAAATTCAGTAAAAAGGGACAGATAACTTCACCGGGGTACTGAACAGGTCTGCTGGCAGTGAAGCAATATCTGAGGTATCTGTAAGGTTGTCATACTTATCTATAACTCTATTCTAGTTATCAATTCTAGTTATCAATTTTTCAAAAACTGGATATTCATCTTAAGTCAAATTAGAGCTTCCCAATTTTAAATTATAAATTTTATTTCAATTGATGCAAGCTGAAATGTTCAATAATCTGTTGAGGTTCTTAAGATTGTTCTAATCATCTCAATACTAACTCAATTTTGGAACGAGAAGGAGAATTTTGAAGAAGACTATAATTGAATTTCAAATAAATGAGAAGTTTTGAAAAGGTTTTCAAAGACTTTATGTAATCTTTTTTCTTGCTCCTTGATCAGTTTATCAGAGATAAACCCTTGACACCATTTACCCAATGAAGGCACTGAGTCTGCATGTTCTCCTCGTCCCACAGGGAGATGAGGTCCCCAGTTGGAGCCTATGTTGAAACAGACCTTGAATTTTTTATTCTTAAGGATAAAAGATTTGTATTTTTGAGTGTTTGTATTTTTCAAATTTCCTAAAACAAAAATTTCATCACCGATAATTTCGCGACGCCTTTTATTGTTTATTTTTGGACAAAGAATAAAAAAAAATCTAAACGAACATAAGTTTTCCAACACTTTTTCAAACAATCTTTTAAACGGGCAGTAATTTAAAATTTAAAGAATTTTAATTTAAATCGGAAAATCGGGATTCAGAGTTTTGCGTGAACAAATGTATAATGCAAATTGAATTGCGAAATCCCGATCCCTGATTTCCCGATAATTTAAAATTTAATTAAAACATAATTTACTTAATTCAGAATTAAACGGGTTTAAACTTTAAGTTAATCACGTCGCAAATCGGGATTCGCGGTTTTGTGAGAGCAAATAATCTTGTCATCGTATTTCCCGATTTCTCGATTTCCCGATACTGTTAATCCTTAAGTAAAGTTTTGAATTAATATAATCACCGCTAAGAATGATTAAGAGTTAAATAATTACATCGCGATATCGGGATTCACGGTTTTGTGAGAAGCATGTTTCATGTCATCAGATTTCCCGAAATCCCGATCTCCGATTTTCCAATTAACGAAATCCCAAAAAGGTCTAATCTTGATTAATTAAGATACTAAAAACATTTTAATTTAAAAAAAATACATTGTGATTTTGGCAATCGGGTTTCTTCGACGACATATTTCCTCGACATAAAAAATGTTGAAACTCTGAAAAGCATGTTTTCAAATTTAATTAAGATCAACGCTAATTGAACATCCTTCTAAACGAGGCTTAAAGTTAAACTTTCTTTAAATTTATTTAATGCATCATTCTCCAATTTAGAATGTTTCTATTATTTTTGAAAACACCGAGATATCATAAGTATAAACATTAAATGCATATCTTTGGAAATATCTTTTGCATTAAGAGCCTTAACTTCATAACAGAGGTACAAATCTCAATGTTTTTATGATATATTCGAAGTAATGAGACGAACAAAGTTCGCTCACACAAGAATTATCCAAAATACTTGGAATATAATAAAATAATCCATATAGGACTGTAAACAATAAATGAATAATAAGATATAAGATATAATGATATGATAATAGATGATTACAATTCAGAATGAGGGCTCGTTTATATACCCACGCAGGGGTGCCCTTTACCAATAGTCATGTCCTTTGAGACATGACCTTTCATTATTAATAATTATTATTTATTAACTATTATTATGTTATGAATATCTATTTATGTATATTTATGTTCATAACATTGCCTTCCCCTTAAAAATGCTTTGTCCTCAAAGCATAAGCACTGGAAGGCTTCCCTTTGAACTTTTGTTCTAGCACACGATGTCTTCTCAAATCTTCTGTGCTTGTAGTCGCAACTCTCGATGAAACAAGATGATATAACCTTCGATGTTTGTAGTGACCTATCCACGTAAGCATTCTTTTGAATATGGCCATTATTTGACTTTGTATTGATTCCTTTTTCAATCATTTTTTAAAAAAAATCTTTTTTTTTAATTATATTTCTATACTTCCTTGTCTGTTTTTTTTTCCTTCATATAAATTTTGATTTCAATTTAAAAAAACTTAACTTTGTTTTTTTTTTAACTTAATCTCTTTCCTTTTCTTTTATACTTTTAACAAAAAGTAATTTAATATCACTTTATAACTTTTTATAACTTTTTTAATGAAGAGTCAACATTTAATGTCTTTTCTTTTCCTTGTATACTTTTAATAAAAAGTAATGTAATATCACTTTTTATAACCTTTGTTTACCAAAATGAAATGAACCTTTTTTAATGAAGAGTCACAACGTTTAATGTACAGATGTGTACGGCCCTTTATTACTTGAATTGGGATTTGGGGACTATTTTTTTTAAATAAAAAGATTGAACCTTCAAAATCTTTTTTTTTTATAAGGTCCTTTGACATAATTATGATAAAGTCCTTTGAACTTTTTTTTTTTAAGACATTAATTATTCTTTTTTTTTAAATATGAAATATGTACTTTAATGAAACGTAATTCAAACTTTTTGTTTTTGGCTTTAACCCTCACGACGGTTGACCTTGTAATGGCTCCAATCGTCACGATCTTCTTCGTCAACTCGATTAATAAGATATGGAAGCTACTGGATTGTGTATGTTAGTAATTGTTTTTTGAACCGGATGTCACAACTAATACATTATGTGCTATAATGAACTGTGCATCCACATCAGAACAGAGACATTCAACTTTAACTCTCGTGTTACTCTCACACCAGTTTTTTTTTTTTGATTTACAAGAGCTTTGAATCTTTTTTATGGTTACGTCTCACGCTTTTCTTGTGTGTATTAAATTCCGAGAATTTTTATATTTATCAAAACTATGCAGTAACAATGATTTCACATAAAAATAACAA
Organism: Picea engelmannii; assembly: GCA_009831015.1. NCBI lineage: Eukaryota > Viridiplantae > Streptophyta > Pinopsida > Pinales > Pinaceae > Picea > Picea engelmannii. Next base: position 244,662 of record ML781127.1, on the reverse strand, counting down.
TTCTTTTTTTTAGGTAAAATACTATATATATATATTTTAATATAGCCGGATTTAATTGTTTGGACTAACCGAATTTTATCTTTCAATCACACAATTTAATTTCGTTATGAGTCCCTCACCACTGGAAGAACCCTTTGACGTATGGATATGGTACAGAATGCAGTTGGGTATGGTACGGATGCAGTTGGATATGGTACAGATGCAATTTAATGGTAGTAAGATTTATTATTTTATGCATGGTAAATTGAATTTGACCGTACTACTTTGTAATTGTTGGTTGTACAACTTTGCTATCGGCGGTTGAATTTTTTTTTGCAATTTATCTCAATTCGTACAACTGTAATTGTTTGCAATTTTATCTCAATTCATACAGTTGTCTATATGGACGGATGGTACAACAATTAAATTTGTTATGTGAACTGCTGATAAATGTACAGATGGCAGTAGAAGTGGTAATTTCATTCTTTCTTTATTTTTATTTTTATTTTTATTTTTATTTTCTATGTATTTATTCTCCTTTTTTATGATATGGCAGCATAATTTTTTTTTTCTTAAATTATTCTTTTATGGTCAAAGTCAGTATGGTCAATGGGGATTTCTGGTCAATGACCTGGGTTGGGAGAAACTCCAAAAAAAAATTAGTGTGACCAAAGGTCAGATTGTGGTCAAGGACCAAATTTAGAGAAACTCTAAAAATTTTGTGTTTGGCTAAAAGCCCAATTATGGTCAAGGACCAAGATAATCAGAGAAACTCTGAATATTTGAATGGCCAAAAGCCGATTTTTGGTCAAGGACCTTGGAATCGGAGAAGCTTCGAAATGAAGGGTTGGCTAAAAGCCGGCTCAAACAAAGTTTGAGTAAAGTGCGGCCAAGGGCCAGATCAGAACTTGCTCTGATAACAAATGAGACGAACAAAGTTCGCTCACACAAGAATTATCCAAAATACTTGGAATATAATAAAATAATCCATATAGGACTGTAAACAATAAATGAATAATAAGATATAAGATATAATGATATGATAATAAATGATTACAATTAAGAATGAGGGCTCGTTTATATACCCACGCAGGGGTGCCCTTTACCAATAGTCATGTCCTTTGAGACATGACCTTTCATTATTAATAATTATTATTTATTAACTATTATTATGTTATGAATATCTATTTATGTATATTTATGTTCATAACAAGTAAACTTTTGAAACATCTGTATTATCATTTCAAAGCTAAATCCCTCTCTGTTATAGGTTTTCAAGTAAACACAGAGCTATGGAACCCAAAAAGGCGTCGAAGAAAAACGAAGATCAACCAAAAGGTGACATTATCTCCGATACTACTGCATCCGAAGTACACTCTGTCAAATCATGGACTGGAATTTCCGAAAAACTGGAGGATGAGCTTAAATATGCAACCACTGATTCGGAAAATTACCTCCGAGATATTGCCGAGACTGAGCTTCATAAATTTGTTGCACGTCTGAGACTTGTGTCATATACCGATATGATTGCCTGGGCTCTGGATAAAGTAGATGTCTTGACCAGAAGCATTCTGAATGAGCAAGGAGTTGTCATCGGCTCATTCAGGCCTGAACATATTCAAGTAATGTATAAGCTCTCGCCCAATTATAGACACACTTTTAATTCTGATTTTTTAGCCAAGTTTCAAAGAAAAGAGTGCATTGAAGCTGGCCAAACATACCCTGACATGATAAGAGGATGGACCAGAGATGAAAACAAGTTTAGGGCCGATTTACATGGAATTTATGCCACAGCTTCCTTAAACGAATATATGGTGTATGTAGCAATGATGTTATGTAGACTTTTTGGAAGAAAGGATCCTTGTCACTTTAATGCAGACTGGACACCTTTCCTAGAGGACGGTTCAGAGGGATGCAGTTTTAATTGGCACAAAATTTTGTCAGATAACCTTACATCAGAGGTTGTGAATTACAAAGCAGCTAGGTCAAAAAGATAACCAGTGTCTTTTTATATGTCAGCTTATATCATGGATGCCATTTGTTTTATGACTCCTTTCCCATTAATGAATTGGAGTTGGAATGTTTCTTGCCCAGAACCTGTTCATATATACCACTCAGCTTTCTGGGAAGAAAATGCAAAAAATGTTTTTTATGAGGTTTGTCATTATGTAATTATCCCTCTGCACAAAATATTCTTTGGATGCGAACCTCCTCTCATTTCTAATACCATTATAGAAAACCTCAAGTCAGTGGCTAACTGGTTCATTGAGGAAAATGTTTCCTATGTTAGAGTTTATGGCTATTCAATTCCGCCTCATGCACTCCCCAAAATTTTACCAGACAGGTTGATATGCAGAGAAGTGGCTTATCAGTTAGTCAAGGCTGGTATTGGGTTAGAATTAAAAGCTCAGCAGAAAAAAGAAGAAAAAAGTAAAATTAGCAAGTATAGAGCACAAGAAACACGACCCTTACCAAATAATCAGTCGACATTGCATACAATGTAATTTAAAAGCATATGAACATGAAATCTCAGTTTATGATGATATTTTCAAAAATGTTAAGTCTTATGAGGAAGTGCAGAACAGAGTACAAGCCTTGTCACCTGATGCACAGGTAAGGTTTGCATCTTTTCAAAGACATAGACGGAGCTGCCTACCAAATATTTTACAAGGTGAAATGTCAATTTCATTGCCAGAGCAAGAAACAACTCCTCTAGGGTTTGAAACTGATATTCAAGATAAGTCAAGTGACAAAGATAAGCTGAAAGATCCTGAAATACCTCCTCATAATACAGAGGGTTCTCAGACAAAAGAACCAGAAACATGAAAGGGAAAAGGACGGGAAACAAGTTCAGTAGTTCTTGATGATGTTCCAGAAAGTGTTGAAGGAACGGCTTCAAAGGAACTTGGCAGTCCTATCACAACATTGACTCCACTATAGTCTGCTTTTGGAACCCCTCATGAAGGAGTTCTATATGTAAGTGACTTAGAGACAATCTCCAGAGATGAAATACCCTCATCTGATTATTTTTTCAGTAAAAAATGAAGAGCTGTCTTGAAACAGAAAATTCATCCTGTAGGAGAAAGAACGATCAAAAGACATAAAATTATCATTGATGGAAAGAAACTCAATGAAGGAGAATTTGCTACAGAGTTAGCAGGAACCATGGGTGCTATAGCATCAACTAACATATATTCTGTAGGAAATCTAACCACTATGCTAGAGCAAAAGGATCGGGAAATAATGCAGTTGTAGGACAGATTAAAGGAAAATGAAAGAATTATTGGCTAGGGAATACAAAAGGGTCTAGAACAAGCTAGACTCAAAGACATCCAAGAAATCCAAAAGTTGAATAAAAATTTGGATGAAGCAAAACACATGATACAAGTTACTCAAGAACAAGTGCAAAAGCTGGGCGATGAAAATAAATCTTTGCAAGATAAGATTATTTCAATTACTAATCAAGTAATTGAAATTGAACATTTTAGGACACAAGCATCAGAGATATATGCAAACATAGAAGAAGAAGAACAGAAAATATCCTGTAATCTGGAAATCATCCAGAAATATTTTCATGAGTCAAATAGATCTATAGAAAAGTTAGTTCAGAAAGAAAGAGAAGCTAAAGCAGCAAGGAATTCTTTTCAAAAGGTAATAACTTCTTTACAAAAAGAAGAAATTGGAAAAACCCAGAAATTACCCATTTCAGAACAGGTAAAAGGAGATATAATGATAAAAGTTTGGGAATCAAAATTGGAAGAATATAAATGAATTAATGAAGATTGTCAAAGGATTTTCAATTTTATTGAAAAAGATTCAGTAAATATCGGGACAGATGTTTTCTCTGAGTTATTGGGCGAATTCAACATTGCCAGGTATCAGTTGAAGTCAAAAGAATAACTTGAAGAAAGGAAATCAGAAATTTCAAATATTAAATCGATCAACATTACAGAAATAGAGAAGTGGATGATAACTTCAAGTTCAAAGTTGGAAAAGATTAAATTCACAGAGAAAACTATAGAAAGCCAGTTGCCAGGCTTATAGAGAAGATTTTTCTCTTTTGAAGCAAATGAAGTACCTGAGGCTCCTAAGGCTTTGCTAAAATTTTTGGGGAAATATGTTCAATGCGTTGGAACAGAGAAAGAAAGTTCATCAGCGCAATTTTAAAATTTTGTAAATATTTTTATTTTTAGAATTTTGAAAGAAATTGTAAACGGTTGACATTAGTTTATGTAACCAAAATATTAGGAGGTTGGTTAGTTACCAATGAAAAAAATTTGATAGAAGGGTATAAATATATTTTCAAAAGGCTGAAAAGGGGCTTCAAAAATTTTGGAGAAGGCCAATTTTTGTAAATATCAACTTTGAAGTTCATCGGAATATAAACCGCAAACAAGATTCTGAATCCTGCAAATTTTGTGCCTATGTTTCTTCCCCTGTTTATCATGCTTTGTTAAATCTTCCTCTTAATGTGTGTTTCTAACAAGTAAATCAATTTGAAGTTATATACATTGTTGTTTATTGTTTCAAATTGGTTTGGATGTTGAATGTATTACAATCTTTCCTCTTAAATTATTTTAGTAATTTTAAGACCTATAAACCTTTTGTTCCTTAATATTTAGTTCTGTTAGAAATCTTGTTTTTCTTTCATCATTGTTAATTGAAATATAAGATTCTTTCTAGATAAAAGCCTTATATTTCTCTTTATTGTGTTCCATTGTTTACAATTTCAAAATTGTTACAAAACCAGGAAACGGCCTTGATTGTGTTTTTACATTACTGTTTTAGATTTTAAAGTTGTTTCATTAATATCATCTCTGAAAATATGAAGTAACCAATCGATAAAAACCCATTTACAAACATTTAAAACCCTATCACCCATGACAGTCCCTAGTGGCAGACAACCTAACGTTGAACCTGGTCTTCAGGATCAAACCAGCATTTCCCTAAGCTTATTTAACACTATCTTACAAACAACGACCAATAGGACTGAGTTAGAAAGATCGTGGGCTGCTATTGAACGTGATATTAGCATCCAAGAGCAACAGGAAGCAAGACAGAGACAATTGAGAAACTGAATCTGATCTAGTCTTTCTTTGTTTCTTTATTTCAAAACCTTTTATAAAAACCTTTTTCGGATGCCTTGACGGTATGTTTTATAGCCTTAGAACATAAACTCAGGAACAACAGAACAAAAGATAAGACCCTTTGAATTCCTTGTCACCTTTATTGTGCAACTTTAAAGGCGGGTTCACCTCCATAATAGGCTCAAGTCCTAATAGTCGATGGGACCAATGCGGTGATTCAACCATGGTGAATGTAATAATTGAAAATCCAAACACAATTCAACCTAAGTCTGACCTAGACCTGGACTCAAAGACCACACCCCTAATCAAATCTAGGATAATAGAAAGAAAACCAATTGGCTCAGGGGCGTTTCGAGAACCAAATCTATGGGGGAGATGAAGTCCCCTCAAGATTAGATAGCGAAGGTATGAGGATCAATTATGATGATCTACATGAAACAACCATGACCATTCCAAGCACTCTTTATTAAGGAGAGCACCCTTCGAGGGAAATGAGACCATGAACAGATGTCTGCCATATGTACTACATGCACGTCCCACCTACAATCATCTATGTGGCTACCTAGGAACGGTCACTGAGGCTACCACCTCACAATCAATGATTGGGAAAACAATCATAGGTATAACCACATGTAAGGGCACGGTATCTAAGCTCGAATCTCTAAAGGTGAGACACCAACGAAACCCTCATATACATAGAAATCAAAGTGGTACCAAAAACAACAAAAAAAATAGAGAGCGGTAATCTCCCTACTTGCACTCATGTGACCTTGTTCTTAACTCCTATGTTAGAGGAGATTCCTGACACACCAGTTGCAAGAATTCATTTATCACTCATTAATGACTCCTAAGTTTCCTTTTGTGTCCTTGGAGATTTTACTCTCCAATCCTAATCTAAGGCTCTAAGCCTATCTAATGTTGGTTTACTACAAAATAAAAATGTCTAATGATTTTTAGATTACGATCTCTTTTTATGGATATTACTTAAGTCCAAAGGTAGTGGATGAAACTTTGGTGATGTTTTGACTCTTGAACCAACCAATCAATGCAAGGATGATAATGCAAATTTTTCACTTCAATGAAATCTAACTATGGGAGGGAAAGCGAATTTCCTTTTTCTTTGCAACTTTGAGAAATGAAACCAAACACATACCAAGAAATTAATATCTGAAACCAAACAATGATCCTAATGCACTCTTTCACTAATGCTTCAAAAGAAATCAAGCATGCAACAATTTTTTGTCTTTTTTGGTTAATTTTTCCAATTGTAATGCAAAAATATTCTTGATCTATGCAAGAACACAAATGCAAAATGAAAACCAACAACAACAGTAAGCAAAGGGGCTTTAGGAAATTGGAACTGATATTAGATCAACCCACTCCAATGTCTCTACCAAGATCACACCCAAAACTTAAAAAACATGTAATGGAGATCTAGAGTTTGGGATCAGAAATTTGCAGGGACTGTTAGCACCGTCATTTTTTCAGTTAGAGTCAGCCCTAGATCATTCATGGTCCATGTGTCAAAGCGTGTGAAGTCAGGTACTAAACAACGAATGGGGCAAATTCAGCAAGTGGTCATTCTGGCCCTTGTCATAATTAGCCATGCACGGATTGTAAAGGTATTTTTCCCCAAAAGGTCGAGTCTTGTCAGAAAGAGGGAATTTAAGTGCCATAGGTTGAGGAAATTTGTTACTGTAAAGGTCACATCCATAGGTATAATGACCATCATCACCTAATTATGAAGTCAGAAGGTAAAAAAATCACGGTGCTCATATCACGTATACTCTGCAGCTCTTATCACCTGTATTTTACACACTTCGAAGTGTACCCGTCACACGAGTGTGATGCACAAATATCCATCCCGATTAAAAAATTATCGTCACCATGGATTCGACATCCTCTTCCATGATTCCACTCCCTGGTCGTTCAATTATAAATAACAGTCTCCCTACGTGTTCTTCCTTTACCATCCGATTTTGTGTTTTGTTTGTGATTTTTCCTGCAAATCTCGAGTCTCTTCATTGTGGGAAGGTCGATTTCCATCATCTATGTTGCAAACCTTTTCAGTCAATATTGCCCCATCTCCTTCATTTTCAATCACGGTTTGAAGCCTGTTGGAATTTTCCGCGAGCTATTCTGTCGAGCGATAGTCCCCCCTTGTAGTCAGCCTTTTCTTCCTCGGAGTCTTTTCCTGTCGCGCTGAATTGTTTTCTGCGTCCAATTTCCCTGGCTCACCACCAGTGTCGCAGGGCCTTGCCACCATGTCATAATTTCCCATTGCGCTCCCCTACTACGACGAGCCTATTGTTACCATTTATCGTAGCATCGACCCTCTTTTGCACCGAAAGTCTTCATAGCGCCTGGCGTCCGTGCAGTGAACTCCTAGAGTCATTTTCTTTTTTTCTCGTCGCGCAAAGATTCCACCACTACTACTCCAACAAGTCTCTGTGAAGGATATCAGTCTCTATTTTCCACGTGAAGACGGTGTCATTTTTCATTAACACACGCGAGAAAAACAAATACACATTTTCATCATGACAACATCCCAAGACATAAGGAAGAAGGCGTGAAATGACAGAGTTGTGAGGCCCGAACCTTAGGACCTGACGTTAATGAATGAGGACTCGAATGTCAAGGCATCTTTTGAAAAGTTCAGATGTATGTGCTATTGTGAGAAAATACATGGATACAATGTGAAACTGGCTAAATAGTTCGGTCCCAGATTTAATGGGTTCTACACAATCATTGCGGGAATCACATTCTAGATGACAAAAGAAACTCTATCAGTCACGACAAAGATCCCCCCACGTGGTGAAAGGTGGTCTAAGGGCATGGATTTAAACTTATGATGCTATGAGGAATTCATCCAACTAAACTGACTTAACAGGAAAATAGGAGCGGGTGTTCCGAGTAGGTATCTATGGGAGCCTTTTCAGAAGCTCCTAAAGGTTATTAGAAGTTATTTCACCTATGAAATAAGTTATGAAAAAATATACCCATATCACATTAGGCTGCTGATGCATTTCACAGGGAAAAGGCCTTTGAACTTACCTTTCTTCTTGCACCAAATCCTAGGAGGAATGGCAGACAACGTCCAGGCCGAAGCGGACCAACCTTGGAAGAACTTATGCCATATATCCTTAATCAAGTTGTTGGTAGTCGAGGAATTAGGGAGGTTGTACAGAGATTGGGATTCGTTCCTAATTTCAACCGACATTCCCAGGGACCCCAAAGGAGATCTCCCTCTGCCCATGAGGGAGACAACACCTCGCAGCACAGAGGCAAGAACGGATGAGGCTACAGGAAAAGGAAAGACAATATAAGGCTCATAATCCCAATAGCTAGTACCCTGTAAAAGAGGCAAACCAAGGCTGATCAAGAAGCCTGAGGAGACCCAAGGTCTAAACGAATAGCACACCCAATTTTTTGCTGAGAAGTTACTCGTGTGCGTTATTCGGCTAGAGCTTGTTGAAGGTTCAAGATGGGAAATTAGTGAAAGAAGGAGAAGGTAGAGCACCGAAAACATGGAGGTTCAGGAGTCATTGTAACAACTAAAGCAAGAACAACTCGCTATTTTTGAATTATACCAGGAGAACAAAGAATTGAGAAGATAGTTAACAGAAAGGATTGTCGAAACAAGAACATTGCAGAGCCAATAAGGGAATGCAAACTTGCTCAAAAGACAACTTAGAGAAGAACAAGATATGGTCATTCAGTTGTGCAAGGAATAGAGGATGTCAGAGGAAAGAATCATGGAGCACTTCGAGGAATGTAGTTTGGCCGTAAAAAATGTCTGTGCGGCTCTGGCCAGTGCTCAAACAAAGCTAAAGGGGAATGCAGTCTTGCGGAGATAAGTAAAGAATATAAAGAAATAAAACTAGTCTCTCAAGAAAACACTCAGAATATTGAGATTGTAGGTGGGACCAAAGGAATGATTGACATGATCCCATTTTTTGTATTTTTTGAACGTGACACAAAAATTTTCTCCCCCTATGTCCTATCTCCTACTGAGAAACAAGAAGTCTAACGAGCACCCACGTGGTGGATATTCACTGCGCAGATGTTGCAAACCCACCCATCGAGGAGGACACATGGCCTTTTTGAAGGATATGTGTGGTCCCTCAACCATCATCGCCACCCGGAAAGCACGAGCAACAGCCCACAGTCATCCGCCATACCAACTCACCACATGCATACCATATCCAGTGATCACGCAACAACAACCAGAGCCTATTACAATGGTGGTAGAATTCTGACAGTGCGCTCAATCATTTGGGTGACCACTCAAATGAGAAACACCAACGTATCACCTCCTAATGATTGAATCTTACCGATGACCGAGGGATCATGATAAAGACGTCGGTTATGACATGATTGTGTGCACTTGGGTTTCCATTTTTAGTAAGTCCCATTCGAAAGTTCATATGTCAGGGAATAACCAGAACCAAAATTACAGAAGCAGTAGTTTGAGGTGTGGCAGCCCAAGGGCACAACCTTTCCTATATATTCTATCTTTTCATTGTAAGCCAGGTTGGTTGGCAAAGTAGTGTAGACAGTAGGCTGTTGAATGTAACCTTCGAACCCAATTGAAATATAATGCAAAGGTCCCGAGGCTTTGACGAAAAGATTCTAATGGTGGTGGTTTGATGTATTGTGATATATCCTATGTATGTACTTCATGTTTTCTTTGTATCCATGTCTTTAATCTGTTTAAATTGGAACGTTTAAATAAGTATAGAATTCATCGCGCTGTGATTTAGAATTTTCCATTTAAACCCTGTGTTCTCTTCTAAGTAATTTAGAATTCATCTTCAATGGTGCTCTGAGTTGCTTTATGTGATTTTTCTCTCGCCACACACAATGACATTTGAACTGAAAGACCATTTCTTGCTCAGCCTTTATCCTCTCAAAGTTTTGTTGGTTGTGGAGCCTGATTATCTTCCTGATTCAGAGGTCCTTGCTTTTACCCGTATTTATACCCCATGAAGTATTTACACCCCAGAAGTATGTACACTCTTCCACGCGGGGGAGTGCAGAGGGGGGTTACCCCCTCTACGGGGTCCAGGGGGGCTATCCGTCCGACTAGGGGGTCTGGGGGAAAGCGGGCCCCCAGCGGGGGTTTGGGGGTGAAGCCCCCAAAGCAAAAATTTCCTTATAAAAGTATATTGTAATTTCATTGTAAATCTGGACCGTTCATTATAAGGTCGCAGATCTAACAGTAGAGATTATGTTAGGGTTTTTTTCCCTAGAAGGCAACCCTCTTTTATGAGGGAAATGTATT
>ML781127.1:216815-230070 GCA_009831015.1 Picea engelmannii | reverse complement strand
AACAGTAAGTTGGATTTTGAAACTGCAAAAGGTTGTTTCACTTTCAACAACAGAGGCAGAGTATGTTGCTGCTACAGAGGCTAGTAAAGAGATGATTTGGTTACAAAGGTTTATGGAGGAATTGGGAAAGAAGCAGGAGAACAGTAGGCTGTATTGTGACAGTCAGAGTGTCATTCACCTTGCAAAGAACTTATCGTTCCATTCAAATACTAAGCATATACAGTTGAGGTACCACTTCATACAATCCACCTTGGAAGATGGACAATTGAAGATGGAAAAGATACACACTAGCCAGAATCCTGTAGACATGTTAACAAAGGGAGTAACCAAGGAGAAACTGAGTTCCTGCTCAATTTCAGTTGGTATTCAAGAATGAAGATGAAAATGAGAAATTTTCCAGGTCCAAGAAGGTTCAGAGTCCAACATATACAACAACGGTGGAGTTGTTGAGATCAGTCTCCAAGTGGGAGATTGTTGGTTGAAGAGCCCGATTATCTTCCTGATTCATAGGTCCTTTCTTTCAGCCATGTTTATACCCCATGAAGTATTTACACCCCAGAAGTATGTACACTCTTCCACGTGGGGGAGTGCAGAGGGGGGGTACCCCCTCTGCGGGGTCCAGGGGGACTATCCCTCCGGCTGGGGGATCTGGGGGCAAGCAGGCCCCGAGAGCAAAAATTTCCTTATAAAAGTATATTGTAATTTCATTGTAAATCTGGATCGTTCATGATAAGGTCACAGATCTAATGGTAGAGATTATGTTAGGGTTTTTTTCCCTAGAAGGAAACCCTCTTTTATGAGGGAAATGTATTGCGGCTATGGTTGATGGTGAATATGGTATTCTGAGAGAGGAGACTGTGAGAGAAAGAAGAGGAAGTTATAGCAGGTTTTGTTGTAGGTTGTATCCCTTCATTTGTTGGATAATAATAAAGGAAGGACCTGGCAATTTCTCTGGTGGACGTAGCCCACACTGGGTGAACCACATAAATCTATGTCTCTCTTGTATTGTGTGTCTTCTGTGTTTTTGTTTCTGCATTTGGTTTATTTTATTGCTCCACGGTCCTGTTTTTCTAAAGAGTTTTAGTTACCAAGTAATTTATTTCTCTCACTTTCTGGAGTTTGACTCCATGGCCCAAGGTTCTGTATTTCCTTGCCAACGGAACCAAAAAGAATTTCACAAATGCAATAAACCTAGCTAACAATTTAAATCCATTATCTGTTAGAGATTAAGTCTCAGAGAGATCCATCTCTAGGTCGGAAAGGATAGTTTCCAGTCTCAAAGTTGGTCTGTAGTGTTATCACTGGAATTCCGTACGCAACATTGCACGCAAATGGTTACAGAAATATAGTAATGCCAACAACAATTAGTTCACCTGTAGCACCAAAATTCATTTCAAAAGGAAAAAACTATACAATTGGGAAAACATTGACATGCGCAAACTCACTAAAGGAAGCGCGCGCACAGTGCATGGGCCAACGAAGCCCGTAGAGCGAACTATGCACCATATGTGTGACTGTGTACAAGAAAAGTTGTGCACTCCTGTGAACGATGCATTTATGGTTCTTGTCACCCCCCAAACTACTTATGGACCAGCTCCCAACTTGATTTGACCTTCAGATCTGAGCAAAATCTGAATGGGGGGTTGGTCAAGGACCAAAGGATTCCCTAAAGGGCCCCTTGTTCACACTAAGAACTAGTTGAATTTTTCCTTGAAGAAATGCTATAAATGGAGGCCATGGGTGCAATAAGAAACCAATATCTTCATAATATTGTTATGCTGCCTCAATTCTCCCTTGAGAATCCTCTTTTCTCCTAGGAGTATTCAAGCATCATTGCAATAGGCCATTCCACTCACCTCTTGAGGGAATAGGCACTGCTTTTCTTCATCATTTGCCATTTTTCTTCCATTGTAAGAAGAGCTCTCCATTAGGGAACTCAAGATCCATCCCAAGGAGGAAGAGGGGACTCATAAATCCTCATTTTTCTCTACGGTGTTTTTCCAACTAATATAGTTATCCATTGGTGGCATAATCTTGGTCATTGGTTGATTTTTTATGGTTTTAAGTTTCTTATGCATTCTAGTTTCTATTTCCTTAGTTGTTTTAGTTTGTTTACTTGTTTATTTCATGTGTTTGGCTTGTTTAATCCACTCACTAACATCTGTCTTGTCTAGCAGGCCCAACTAGGCATGCAAGTGCCATTGTTTTGCTCACCCAAGTGATGAAATGGGCACAACAGATTGGAGACCATACTGGGTAAAGGTATCAAATTCCACCCTATTTGGGCTTAGAGAGAACTTCTTTTTAATCCATTTGTCTTGCAGGGACCAAAATTGGCCCAACCTTACCTGTCAAAAGAAAAATTTTGAGCTAGAGAAGGAGAATTTCACTAAAAAATCCCCCCCCCTGACTCTTATCAGAAAGTGCACGGGTATTCCAGCCCACAGACACGCACTGTGCACCCAAAATGCTTATGTTCTCCGCGCATTGTGCACCCACTGCACCTCTGTCAAAATTGTAACCCAAACACATTTACATATTTTTAAAATTGTAAGGGTTTTTGTGATGATTTGAAGGCCCCTAGCCTTCAAATTTTTGCTTTCATGCAATTTGTAATGCCTAGGCACTCCACTTCGACTCATTTCCCATATGAAAGGTTAGCTAAACATAAGCACTTAGGGGGTAAAAAGAACCACATATTCTCCTCTTTTTATTTGGTTTCCACATGGATGGCTTGTTTGGTTTATAAAATTTAAGTTGAGATTATTGCTATCACAAATAAAAACACTTACATTGGGACCAGAAATTAAGTTTGATCATTGAGTATGCTCTTCTCTCGCACCATAGAGCGATATTGAGAATTATAAAGGTGGTTAAGGGGACATTTCATATCCCTTAAAAAAATTCTTTAAGAGAGGACAAAGACCCCTAGGGCTCCTCTTAGTTTCCTTTTTGAAATCATCTTAAATTTGTAAAGGGACCATACATGCCCACATGCTTGCAATCTAGGATATTTTTTCAACTTTCTTAGTGTAAACAACATTAGGGAGTTCTTTAGGGATTTTAAAATTCTGCAAGGTTGTACCAATGACACTTAGTAAGATAGGTAAAAAAGATTTGTAAGGAACACAAGAAGTCCACATGTTGCAAATTCACACCTAAGTTATTAAAATTTGGCACATTTTTCACTTGCTCACACACAAAGTCACTCCTCACTCACATGATTTCCATATTGAATCGTGGAGGTTGAATTAGGTTTTCTCCAAAGGAATTTTGAAACATCCCACTACTTCTTTGGAAATTATCCACACCCACTTAATTCAAAGCGATATTGGTTCACACCCCCAATCTCTCAGCCCACCACACCTAAATTTTTTCTAGAATCTCACTAATTTTTCCTCCACAGAAGGTGCCAAAAGAATTTTTTTAGTCCAGGTAGGATCTCGGGGGTAGGCATCCAAATAAACCCCCGTTATCTAGTTCTCACATTTTCAAACATTAGAAGTTGACAAATAGGGAACGTTAAAATCCTCCAAGTTAAGTGTTCCTACCCCATAAGGTAGGGAGATACCCGTGAAGGTTTGAAGGCCAAGTTCTGGTTGTTCTGTGCGTCCCCCCTTGAGTCACCCAACTCTTGGAAGAGACCCAGCCCGTGACCCATTTCTGAGGCCAAAATCTAAATGTTGCACTTTGACCGAGGTACCTAGTGACCAAATTTAGGACATCTACCTAGGTGGAAATTGTGGGCTGCAATTGCACCTTGTTTCAATTTTGTGTGGCTATTGGGAAATATCGCCAGCTCTTTCAAGATATGCACCCTCTACCCCTCATTATAACTGATTATTTCACCCTTCACTAGTTCCTCTTCTAGTGGCTTCAAACCCCACTTTTGAGTGCTCTTGGAAGGTCCAATGCTATTTGAGAGGAAGGAAAATATGTCTTTTTAGGACACGAGCATTTGTTTTATTTGTTCCCCCACGCAGGCAAAATCCACCTACCCACATGTATGCTTATTTACAATTGATTTATGTATGATGCTCATTTGATTACATGCAATTGTGATCCAGATTTTATGAGCATAACGAAATGAATACAGATTATTAAAAGATGATTAACACAGAATAACAGAGATACAGTAAAACTGGTTTTCTATTCAATAAGGAAATAAGATGAAACTGTAAAATGCAGTGGAAAACAAGCTTGTTGGAATGGTGGCGGCTTATCTCTGAGAAGAGATGTGACAATTGCACTCATTAGCAAGAAGATGATTACAATGAGGTTCTGAAGGCATTTTTTACAATAAACTGGAATGTCACAAACCATAGACATCCAAAAAACCTAACCCTAGGAGATGAAGCGCCAAAAGTCATGTGGGCCCCGTTTGGGTAAGTTAGTACATCAACTTCCCGGGGTTGTAACTTTTGCATACTATCTCCGTTTGGGGCATACAATAGCTCGTTGGAAAGGTATCGTTGAGGAGATTCATTTTGGGGGCTCAATTAAAGACTTCAAATATCATTGAAAACCCTGATCCCGAAAAACCTTCATTTAGGCCCTCAAAATGGCCCCAGAAGTTAAAAATTGCTAAAAATAGTAAATTACCAAAATTCCCAGAAAACAATTTTGATCCAATTGGAAAAGGTGGGTGGCCATCGATATCCACCCGGTTCAAATTGTGAGTTATATTATATTGTGAAATTCCAAATTATACAAGTCTCTTGTTCATTTATTTCAAGCATCACCATTTGCACACATTCACTTTGCTAGTTGAACATCATAGGGGACTCACAGAATTCCCATCATTCCAGACGCTTGCAAAATGTCCCTCCTATTCTAGGAGGAGTTATTAGTCTTGCCAACTCACCATCTCAACCATATCACACCCCCATGAGTGCCACTATTTTGGGTTCATCTGTCCTTGGCTCCACTTTGCTTGGTTCCAATTCCCAAGGACATCCACCCACTATCTCTCCTTCATAAGGGGGCAGGGGGGAAAATTCTTCTCAAGGGAGATGTACAACCCCACCAAATCCCTCTCAAGGGTTAAGTCCACTACCTGCTCACACCATGGCTGGAACTAATCCTCCACCACCTAACCCCATGCCATACTTGGCGTCTCTCAACATTCCCGATTTAACTAAACTCACAAATGATCCCATTTTGCATGACCCCACATGGCACAATATGCCTACCAAACTACCTTCAAATATTCCAAAATTTGAAGGAAAACTGGGGGAGCATCCCACCACCCATGTTATGACCTTCCACTTATGGTGCTCTTCAAACAACATCATGGATTACTCCATCTGCTTAAGGTTATTTCAAAGAACACTCATTGGTACATCAGCCAAATGGTATGTGGATGAAAAATCAGGGTCCCATGTGACTTTTGAATCCTTGGCCAAAGCCTTTTTGGCATTTTTTCAACTACCAGTTCATCGTGACACTAGTTTAGAACTGTTCTTCGAGTGCAAACAAACCTCAACTATGCATATTTCCAACCACATCCACGAATGGTGTCAACGACATAGTTTATGTAAAGCAGAAACCACCAAAGAACAACGTCTCGATTGGTTTCTAAAATCACTCGTCTTCATACTTTCCAAAGATGTGGCATCCATCTTCCCCCAATCCAAAGAGGAAGCTATCAACAAAGATCAACAGTTTGACCTCATTTATTCTCAATCGGGTTACTTATACATAGTATTACCTGATGCACCTAGACCCGTACCATTTGGCCAAGACAAACCTGGAATGTCTCATGTTGTAGATGGGTTGATTGGTACCACGAAGCACCATAACCCATACAACTACCCACCACATATGTATGGTGCAACCCAATATCCACAACCATATGGAGGTCCATCTTATTACCCTCCTCCCCCTTACCAACAACCATATCCCATTACTCCCCCTCCACCCATGAGTGGACCCACGCTGGCACCCATGATGCGCTCGACCTCTCAACCAAGTTCAGGTTCCCCTTCTACTTCGGCATATAACCTGGGCACTAATGAATGTGATCCACCTTCCTATGTTCCCTATGGATCGTTTCCACAAAACAATATGTATTTCTCATTTCTTGGTCCTCCACAATCGGTTGCTTCTCCCCATGGACAACCACAAGTCAGAATTAACTTTGTTCATCCCTCTCCCATTCAAGAGCTTCATACTTTTGAACAGTTGAATACAAAAAATCCATCCCATCAGTTGAATAATGCCAAGAATAAAGGGAAAAAATGAAATAATAATAAACCGGGACCAGGTGGGAATAACCCCTAACAAAACCAACCTATTGGGGGCAACTAGAATCATGGTAACTAGAACCCCCAAGGGGACAATAAAAAAAAACACCAAGGGAAGAACAACAACAATCTCAAGACGAACTTCCCTTTCACTCTTTACGGTGAGTACGAACATTATAATCATCATTTCCCCCAAATTTTTGACTTCAAACAAATGAAAGAATCCATGAATGCACCATGTCCTCTAGTGCCATCTCCCCCTCAGTAGGCCCCACAACTGTGTTTGCAGCAACCACCCTCGATCGTATTGTGAAACCATATTCCACACCAAGGTGTGATGAATACCCAACATGAGGTACCCAAGGGATAGTATTAAAACCCAAGGCCCCTCCACCCTGGAAATCCGACGAATTGCAATATCCTCCTCACTAGCGAAGAAGAAATTCTTCTACAAACGTGTGGTCGTCAATACAGTGCACCCCCTGAATCTACTCCAACCACTTCGGAAGAAGCTCCAGCTACAACTAGACAACCCTTGATGATTCCATGCCTTAATAATGAACCTACCACTTGTATCTCTCACATTCCATTACGACGGAATCTCAATAACCCTCAGGCTAGGGCAACACACAATTATAGCCTGGTTGATGACTTGGCACAATATATTGTAGCCATATCTATATTGGAGGTCCTCCAAACCTGTCCAACTCAATGGAAATCATTACTTTCCACCATGGGGGAAGTCAACCCAACTGATAGTAGACTCATCACATTTGATCTAGATAGCGGAGAACCATGTCTCCCCGCTCTGGTAGCTTTCCAGATCCCAATAAAGATTCAAAACATCACATCTCATCGGTGTATAATTGACGAAGGTGCATCCACATGCATCATGTCCAAAAATGTATGGCAGAAACTTGTCTCCCCTGAGCTAGTACCATTCGTCGTCACCTTACGAGCCTATGACGGTCGACGATCCTCCCCTGAAGGGCTCTTCCAAAATGTCCCCGTCAAACTTGGAGGCAAAACCATCCTCATTAACATTAAGGTTATCGACACCCCACTCGATTACAATATATTGTTTGGACGTAGCTACATGTATGCTATGAAGGAATTAGCCTCTTCTGTGTTTCGAACGATGATGTTCCCCCACAATGGGAAAATCATCACCATCGACCAAAGTACACATTACGAGCCTAACCACTCTGCCAACATAGATTACATCTTGCCTCTTGTCCACACTAGCTCAGATGCTTATTCTCTCATCAACATGGGCCCTAGCATTTTCAAGGACCCATCCTTGTTGGGGGCATACCATGGAGTACCACCTCTCATACACCCTTCAACACAAGTGTGTGTTGTATCTTCCAATGTAATTGACACTGGAGACACCATTCCTCCCACTGAGGCCTATCCACACCTCAACGTTTCATGAGTTGAAGAAATATCACCTTAGGACTTCCTTGAGAACCCTACCGCACCACTTATCCCTGATTTCCCCCTCCCCCAGGGAAAAATCCCAGTTTGGGATACAATCCCTCAAGCCATTACTCAAATACCCTTCTTCTACCCCCCACTGGGAGTTTGATCATTTCAGGTAGCCGCAACACTTACCCTTCCCAACGTGGTGCTTGCCATCCCTGTATGGTATCTAGACCCACCCACAATGGTTCCTCAACCATCTCCCCCTCCTCAGTTAGAGGGAATCCCGATGCAGATTCTAGTACAGGCCTCGACCACACCACCCTCACCCCCAATTGCGAGCACAACTGCCACAGCTAGGGGCATACAGAAGAAGAAAGAACCCATAGCTCCACTTCCTCCCCAATTTCAACCTCCTTTCACATTATGCGTAAGAGTGGTTAACCCCACTAATAGATGTCCTTCTCTTCCTGAGTTATGCAATCTGATCCAACTCCCTCGAGCAACCACATCACTCGTCACTTCTCAAAGCATGCCTAGTACTACGATAATGTCCTCTACTATAGGCAGTAAAGGGCTGCAAACCAAATCCGCTTGTTCCATCTGTTCAAAATATGGCCACTACACTCATCATTTCCCAACTCTACCTCAATTTTTCCAGACGCTAACAACAGTATACCAAACCTTTCAGCAAGAGCCCCCTCCACCACCACTTTCAGGTACCCACGTTACTGACATTCATTGTGTCTCTACCTCAGTCCCTGAATGGATGAGATTCCCTTTCACTCTCTGTGACTCACTTGCTCATTTCACATATCGATGTCCTTTGATTGTGGCATATTGAGGTCATCATTCAACCCCTATTCAACCACATCCGACCACCTCACCACTGGTATTTCCCTCTCTAGAGATTGTTAACATCACCTCCCTTGAACCTGAGTCACTTCCCACCCCTCCATGGTTCATAGATAGACTGTCTGAGGATATTCCCCCAAATAATCCCAATTCTTTGGTTCATTTCTCACAGGAAATCTTCCCCCCTACCACAGTCTATCACCCACAATATTTGGACATTTGGCTTATGTCAAGCGAGCCATCGCAACATGGTTGTGATATCCCCTCTACGTCTTTTCCATTTGAGGACAATCACACTGTGACAGCCACCCATGTCACCTCCTCGGATCCCCTGTATTCTTGCATTTTCCACTGCGACGAAGATATCTTGGAGGAACTCACTACCCCCGATTGCCCATGGAATGCGCTCCATCACCAAGCACTTTTTCTCTCACAGGACGCCTTTGACCCTCCTAGACAAGCCTCTATATGTGCAATCTAAACCAAGGATTTTATTCCTTCAGGGCATATATATTGGTTCAACAACCTTATCCCTACCCCCGATGCTTTTGAAGAAGGAAACATGGCCAATATCTCCCCCACCATCAAAATCAAAATTTCCATCAAACCGGGAATGATAGAAGAAATCACCATTGGCGTCACATGCTCCCTTTAGAAGCTCACATCTTACAAAGCTCTCTTTTAGGAATATCGACATATTTTTTCCTGGTCATATACGGAGATGCCCAACCTCAATCCTTCTATAGTCGAACATTGCATCGACATAGGGCAAGATGTCATCCCAGTCCGCCAAAAGAAATTCCCACTTCACCCATCCAAATTTGCGGCTATAAAAGCCAAAATCGACAAGTTACACATTGTTGAGTTCATTTACCTGATTGCGTATACCTCATGGGTTTCCAACCTTGTCCCTGTTAACAAAAAACAAGGCACTATTTGCATCTGCACTGACTTTCGTGATCTCAACCATGCTTGTCCCAAAGACAACTTTACAACCCCTTTCATCGACCAAATTATCAATGAATGTGTCAGCCACAAGGCATTTTCCTTCATGGATGGGTTTTTCGGCTACAATCAAATCCAAATCCATCCTACAGATCAGTATAAAACTGCTTTTACTACCCCATTGGGTACTTTTTCTTATCGTGTCATGCCTTTTGGACTCAAAAACATAGGTTCTATGTTTCAATGGGCCATGACTTATGTTTTCCTTTATCTTTCTCGCATCATCCTTGCTTACTTGTACGACCTCATTGCGCGATCGAAGAAATGAACTCTGTATTTAGACGACTTACACATCGTTTTTCAAAGATGTTGCCAGTACAATATCCGCTTGAACCCCCTCAAGTGTGTATTTTGCGTCACCACCGTATGCCTTCTTGGATTCATTTTCTCCCAACATGGCATCATGGTGGACCCCCTCAAGGTACAAGCTATCACGAAAATTCCACCACCTAGGACTTTATGCCAATTACAGAGCCTACAAGGCAAAGCTAAATTTTTACGTCGTTTTGTCCCAAATTACGCCGCCCACGTGCATGGCTTCCTATGCTTACTGCATCATGATATCCCATTTAGATGGGATGAACATGATCAAGCCACTTTTGATGATTTAAAAGTGGCCCTATCCAATGCCCCTTTTATTAGTCCCCCTGACTACGATCGCTCTTACATCCTCTACTTATCATCCTCGGTCGTCTCAATAGAAGGAGTCCTCGTCCAAATAGGGGATGATGGGCGGGAACATGTCATTTACTATATCAGTAAAAATCTTTTAGGACCACCCTTGAAACACAATGATTATGAGAAACTATCCCTCACAGTTTTCCTTGCAGTTTAAAAACTGTGTCACTATATCTTTCTTTGCACTACCAAAGTTGTAGCAGATTCTAACCCCATGCAATACTTTCTTTGTCAATGGCATATTAATGGAAAAGTTTCCTGATGGATCGTCGTCCTTAAGAATAATACCTAGAGTTATCAACTTCCAAAAGAAATAAAGCACTCATTCTTGCCGAACTCATTATAACATTTCCCTCAGACGTTAAAGCTTCACCCATCAATACATATTTTCCCAACGAACACCTCTTCTTCATCCCCTCTGATGACCCCTGGTACAATGACCTTCTTGTCTACCTTCAGACACAGAAGTTTGGGTCTCATCTCTCTCGAGATGATCGTTAGTGCATTCTCCATCAGGCCCCTCAGTACCTCCTCATCGGTGACATCTTGTACTGACATGGGGTCGACACCATTCTTCACCGATGTCTGACCATCGACGAAGCTGACAGAGTATTGAACAATTTCCATAGTGGTGGTCACCTCTCAGGTATGTCCACCACCCAAAAAATCATTCGAGAAGGATACTTCTAGCCCACACTATTTCATGACTGCATCCACGCTGTCAAGCGATGCGACAAATGCCAGCTTTATGCAAATAAAGCACGAGCGCCACCCGCTCTTCTACATCCAGTCATGACTGCTGACCCTTCTGTAAATGGGGCATAGAATTCATGACTTTCAATCCTCCATCAAGTAATGGACACAAGTACATCATGGTGGCCGTATATTACTTTACCAAATGAGCTGAAGCCATGCCTACTTTCAAAAATATTGTTGACACAACAACACATTTTTTCTTCAACCACGTCATTACCCATTTCATAATTCCACTACAGTTAGTATCCGATCATGATAAACACTTTGAGAATGATATCTTCACATAACTCTCCTCAACATTAGGCTTCTCCCATGAGTTTTCCTTCCCATACTACCCTCAGTCCAACGAACAGGTCGAGGTTGTCAACAAAGTCCTTAAAACCATGCTACAATGTATCGTCAACAAACATAAGACCAACTGGAATCATATGTTGTTTGCAACATTATGGCCTTATCTCACAACAGTCAAAACTGCCACCAGTTTTACACCATTTCATCTCGTCCATGGGACCGAAGCCACCCTCCCTATTGAGTGTGAAATTCCCACGTTACACACTGCCATCAAGTTATTTCCTGACACTCCTCCAATGGAGCAATGCTTGTTGAACTTAGAGTCGTTGGATGAAGATCGTCTATCTTCATTACAAAACAATGTGGCAGCTAAAAAATGGTCCAAAGCCACCTTTGACTACCATGTCAACCTTCGTTCATCTAAAGAAGTAGATCTTGTCCTAGCCTACGATATCACCCATGATACTCTCGGTCATGGGAAATTCGAATCATTATGGCATGGACCCTACATTGTCCAACATTGCCTCACTAAAGGTGCATACATCCCAGCCTCTCAAGAAGGCTATCCTCTCAAAGAACCCATCAACGGGTTGTACTTAAAGAATTTTTACGCTTGAGCATAGCCATTCTACACTAGGATTTTTCTTTGTACACATTTGTAGAGTCTTTAGTCTTCTTTTTCGCCTCCACTCCTCATGTCTGATCTATTATCTGTGTTATTGACAGATGCATCCTCCATATTCCTACCACATTGGTTACACTGATGGTGCTAGTTGTTGGACATAGAATCTCGCTTCGGCCACTTGGGCCCTTTATACCCCCTCACATGAACTACTCCACTCTAGCGACATATGTTTGGGCTCAACCACCAACAACCAAATACAACATGCCATCGTCATTGGTCTCCTCACCGAGGCCAGTCACCACCTCATCCATCACCTTAGCATTTTATTAGATTCCCAGCTTGTCATCCTGCAACTCAACAATGTATACTGTGTCTGCGATCCTTGCCTCTTTTGCAAATACCTGCAAGTTAGACTCTTATCTCAAAAATTTGATTCAACTACATTTACACATATTCCACAAAAATTTAATCAAATAGAAGATAATATGGCTAACCTAGTGTCAGATTGGCATTTATCACATCAAGACATCATCACATATACATAATCATCATACATCGGTCACAACATATAGATTAGACATCATCAAACCATCAAAAACATAAACACATGTAGACAAAACAAAGAGACAAAATATATGTATCCATATATATATCCCCTCCAAAGTGTCATAAATGTTTACAAAATAAAAAATATACATCGTATGTAGGCCAGTGAGTCCCCTCACCCCTATATGTACAAAATGGGCACCCCCTACCCTATACAAAATGGGTATCAACTACCCTGCACAAAATGGGCTCGCAAGCCTATAAAAAAACAAAATCTGGCACTCATGGTGTCCCTAGAGCTCCCCCCCCCCAGGNTTATCAGTTGGAGGTGCCCCACTAGCTGGGGGTCCTCCAGGTCCAGGGGGCAGCCGACCAGTCATCACTACCCCGACTATAGATTCTCATTGGATCAAGGTTCGCCACTCTGTCAATACACCCACACACTACTCCAGGACCCTCTCGTCCTAGATGTGGGCCCACATGCCCTCTAACACACCTTGAAGAACATCCTTGAACCGGTGACGAAGGTCCTCCATCCTCCCTCCAACCTCTACCCGCAGCTCATGCACTGGTCTAGCACCACCGCCATCAAATATGTGCCTCTGGATTTCCCTCGACTCATGTTCTATCCCATCACCATCATCATCTCTCATGCGCTACTGTCCTACCCGCGATGGTCACACTGGCCCCTGGAAAGCTAGCTCCCCGACCATCTCAACCTGATGGCCTCAGGGTCCCACATCTGTAAACACAAAAACCAAAGGTAGATTCAGCATCCATATATACATAATCATATGATACACTATCAAAATCACAAAACATAAATACACAA
>ML781127.1:131359-216503 GCA_009831015.1 Picea engelmannii | reverse complement strand
ATCCTCGGGCGCAACAGGTGCACCCTCTCCAGAAACCAGGCCACTAGGATGGACCCAAACACAAAATCACTAGATTCGGTGGTCTGAAACCGGTGAATCTTCCCCATCATCCTGGAGTGCAGCAACAACCCCCAGGAAAAAAAGTCCCCATCCAAGACCCTCTCTACAATCCTCAGCTGACCTCCTGTGATTCGTTGAGTCACCAAGGATCCATAGATCCTCACTACCATGGTCGCGATGCACTGAGGAAAGAGCTCATCCATCGCCTTGATACGGATAAACGAACCCGACATCAGGTTCGGCCTCGAATAATAGTGTCATTCCATATTCACCAGTCTCACATCCCCCGATAGCTGGGGGTCAGTTGGCAAGGCCATCCCCCGGAAGTGGAGCCCTGTCAAAAAGTATACATCCTCCACAATTGAGAGTGTCAGTTGATGTCCCCTCACAATAAGAACTGCAGATTAGTGCTCCACATGGATATCAGATATTGAAGCAGGAACTCATGCAACTGTATCAAAGGGCAATCAAAGAACTTGAGCAACCTGCAAGCTACCAATTGTTTTCGAACTCTTGGCTTCTCTCTCACTGCCTCTCAGAGGCGCTCCCGGTCTCACTCCCTCCACTGGATTGGCATAGTGACTCTCCTATCACAAGTTGATCACCTGCACCCACACAAAAACACTTGGTCAACCCTCATCATCCATCAAAACCATCAAAAAATTCAAAATTTAAAACACCCTTAGCTTCACCTCTAGTGTGCGACTTTCACCCCCACAGGTGTGCACATGTGTGCACTTATTATTTTCACATCTCCTCACTAATGTGCAATTTTCCGAGAAACAGTTATGCATCAATGCGCATGTGTCACCCCAACAGGTGCAGACATATGCGCACATGTCCTCTACACAGCTGCGCACTGATGCGCAACTGTCTGAGAAACAGTTGTGCACAGTGCGCAGTTATAATATTAATAGGCATGCATCTCATGCACACCTGTTTTTCCCTCCCTCATGCCCCTATATGCGACTATGTCAATCACAACCACACATCATGTGTGGGATATGGAATTATACCCACGCATCTACGTGCATGTATTCTTCCTTCTCCCACGCATTAGTGGGCCCACCCCTAAAACTACCCTTTGTACGACCCTCTATACGACCCCTAACTCAAAACTAATAAATTCATGCTATATAGGAGGATGAGACCACTAAATTGACTCTAGTAACTCTTGGATCGGTCGACTTGAGCTCCTGTAATCTCCAAATCTCATCCAAATACGCTTGTCAAATCACTATAACAATGGGTACAAATGAGGTGGCATTGTGGGCCCACCAGCCATATATAATCCCTTTTTCCAAAATTCCACACTTTGTTACTCGAGCCCAGAGCCTCTGTTTCCTGATCTGTCTTCAGCCACAGGATCATGGTCCCGCCATCTACATAGTCACATTCTTTGGGTCACCATCTGCACTTGGCCCCAGGGGAGCATTTTTCTCATATCACGTCTAGGTACACATGCTCATGTTCAAAATGATCAAATAGTTGTTATATGTTCTTTATCATCAGATAGTGTTCATGTCAGATATTCGGTTTGAATGTGTGCAGGTACTTGGTCATAAAAAAAAATGCATCCCCTTCACGTATATGTTTGACACTGGCATTTAATCATTCCCTCTGAATATCAATTGCATTTCCCAGTCACACCCTCCAATGTTCACCTTTACGGTCCCTACATCTGGCTTTGTAGTACCATCACCTCTGCTGCATTTTGGTAATGTCACCCAGTAGCACTCTCCCCCACATGATTTTTCCCATTCATATTTCCCCTTGGCAATTTGACACTCATGCTTCTTTCAACCCTTAGGGATGGGAGTCCCGATAGTCTTATGCACTTCCAAGAATAAGCCACATATTTCTTCTCATCATCTTGCTATCTTTCCCAATGGACTCCCAGGGTATCTCATCTCGGTTCTATTTAACTACACCTTCGTAGTATCATTAACCATCCATTTCATCCACAATCAGTTTTCACATCTGTTGATTTCCCTCCATTCATTTACCTCATATAGAAACCCCCCCATGGGGCCCCCACCCTCCACCAGTTCTCTTCAAAACTTGCACCCTCACAGGCCAAGCCATCTCGCACTAGAGCACCCATTTCTGTATCTGTACACTCATCCCAAATTATTATTTATTTATTTGGTAATTGCAAAAATCCTTTGTTTCCAAGATTTACTTAGCTTTTTGTCTCCACCCTTGATGACCTTCTTTTCCTGGAAAAGAAACTCATGTCACCCTTGGTTGGGGCATCCACTCTCTTTTTTATCATTTCAACATCGTTCATGAACCTCGAGTATCCCAAAGTCCATGTACCCCTTATCTTTGAGTTTTTCCACTTTGTCAAGCCTCTAACACAATTTAACCCCATATCTAGTAGTCCCCCTGACACTAGATACATACCCCAACCAAGGAAAGTCTTGAGTCTCACCACATCTTGACTTTATTCATATTCCCCCTCTATACCTGATCTCATCCCAATAGATTTCATGAATCCCTTTGCTTCTTGGAGTCGCATCTCTCTTTCTATCGACATCATCATAGTTTCCAGAAGGGCGATAGTATCTTGACTCTCATTACCTTTACAATGAGGAGTCTTGGATGACATAGAGAGAATCATCATTTCTCTTTGATTTCGTTGACCCCCATAAACATTCAACTTCAACAAAATCTCATGTTACGGTGGGTATTACTATGTGACTATTGAAGTTTTTTTATACCAGCCAAAGACCTATGAATTTGTTAGGTCATCAACACCTACGAGTCATCAACACTTCTTACAGGTGTCCTTGCCTCTTTTCAGAGTATGTTCACCATTCAAAATTGTCATATGTCATTATCAAACCGCCCCGGAGGGCACTGCAGTTATCTACATCAGTATACAACTTCAGTTACTATATTACATTTTGAGTTACATGACACGAGCATGGGGCATGCCCGCCTCGTTTGCATACATATTTTCTTTTTTCTCCCTAGAGAAAGATTTGGGTCCCATAGTTTCTCCTCTCCCTCAGACGGATTGCTCTTGCAGTTCCTCTCATCACTCTTCATTACAATGGCAGTCTCAATAGAAGAAACATTTATGTATTTCAGCTATACGTATGCTTCTAACCTCACACATAAGGGGGCATCTGTCATCACTGAAATTTTGTCTGCAACATTGCACGCAAATGGTTACAGAAATACAACAATGCCAACAACAATTATTTCACCTGCAGCACCAAAATTCATTTCAAAAGGAAAAAAATATAAAATTGGGAAAAAATTGACATGTGCAAACTCACTAAAGGAAGCGCACACACAGTGCATGGGCCAATGAAGCTCGTAGAGCACACAATGCGCAACCGTGTACGAGAAAATTCATGCACTCCTGTGAACAACACATTTATGGTTCTTGTCAACCCCCCAGCCACTTATGGACCAGCTCCCAACTTGATTTGACCTTCAGATTTAAGAAAAATCTGAATGGGGGGTTGGTCAAGGACCAAAGGGTTCCCTAAAGATCCCCTTGTTCACACTAAGAACCAGTTGAATTTTTCCTTGAAGAAATTATATAAATGGAGGCCATGGGTGCATTAAGAAACCAAGATCTTCATAGTATTGTTATGTTGCCTCAATTCTCCCTTGAGAATCCTCTTTTCTCCTAGGATTATTCAAGCATCATTGCAATAGGCCATTCCACTCACCTATTGAGGGAATAGGCATTGATTTTCTTCATCATTTTCCATTATTCCTCCATTGTAAGAAGAGATCTCCATTAGGAAAATCAAGAGCCCTCACAAGGAGGAAGAGGGGACTCATAAGTCCTCATTTTTCTCTACGGTGTTTTTCCAACTAATATAGTTATCCATTGGTGGTGTAATCTTGGTCATTGGTTGATTGTTTATGGTTCTAAGTTTCTTATGCATTATAGTTTTTATTTCCTTAGTTGGTTTAGTTTGTTTACTTATTTATTTCATGTGTTTGGATTGTTTAATCCACTCACTAACCTCTGTCTTTTCTAGCAGGCAAAAATAGGAATGCAAGTGCCATTGTTTTTCTCACCCAAGTGATGAAACAGGCATAGCATGTAGGTTACCTCTATCATTTGTTTTATCAGCCAAATGAATTTACAGAGTGCTAACATCTTGGCGTCGTTGTCAGGGATGAAATTGAATAAAAATTTCCCTGGGAGAATGACTAAATATTTAGTTTTGACCGTTGAGGGTAACAGTGGGTCGGACGTCTATATTGGCTAAAACCTATCCTGGTGACTCCAATAAATAAGACCAGTAGCATAAATTAGTACGACTTAGAAATCCTGGCTCCAAAGAAAGTTTATACTAGAGCCAACCTTGAATTGGACCCTATAGCACCCGTTCCTGATCCCGAAAAACTTCTGCGCAGAGAAAAGGAAAAGGTGCCAGACCCATTCTATTACCTAGACAGAAACCTATCCTTGCCCAAGGACGGTGCACAAATCATTGGCGACCTTGATTTCAATACATTGTTCGAACAAACCATGTTCAGGTCTAAATCAGAAACCTACTTGGATGAGATAGTCTTCGATGAGAAGAGGTTTCAATATTTGATACCAAACAAAATCCCATGAGTTGATGTAATCCCCACTCAGATCATTCTACCAGTTCCAAAACCTCCTAGAGTCATGGCCGCCAGATTCACCCCTCTTGCCCTATCAACCCAACTACATGATTTACCCCAGAACTATAATCAGAGGATCAAGATATATGATGTCAAAGAAAAAGCCTCTACCCAAAGGCACTTGGACCAATTCAATGATTTTGTTGACCTAGAAGAGGTCGATCATGAGGATGAGAAAATGAGATTGTTCGTGTAGAATCTTTCAGGGGAGGTCAGGAAGTGGTTTAAGGCCCTTCAAGAAGCGAGCATCCCTAATTTTGCGGTGTTTGAAACATCATTTCTTTCTAGATGGGGAGATAAAAATAATCCTCTGCAACTACTAACATAGTATAAAAATATAAAAATATGACCAGAGGAAATGGTGCAAGAGTTTTTGGCCAGATTCATGAAGGTCTACAACTCAATCCCCACAAAAGTCAAACCGCCTCTCGGAGTTGCACAACTTCGATACACCAATTCCTTTGATAGTGATTTATCCTTGATGCTGAGAGAAAGAATATCTAATACTTTAGGAACTATGATGAGTGACACAATCGAAGTCGAAGTACATATGATGGTGTCGAGAAAGATCAAACAAAATTTTGATAGAAATGGGAAGAATCCCCAAGGAGACGTGCAACCCTCTACGTCTTGATCGTCAAATGAAAAGTTCGACTTGATGGTGAATACTATGGAGAAGTTTATGGAAAGGATGTCCATGGAGAACAATCTTGTTACCAGGGGAAAAACGATTTCTAGCCCAGAAATCAAAACTTTAGAAGGGATCCAATCCCGCAGATTAGGAAGAGATACCAGAGGGACCAGAGAGATCAAGGTTATAAACAAATAAGACCTCCATTACAAAAAAAATATGAAAATGAAGACTTTGATAAGATGATCCAAGACCAGATGCATTCCTGCGATGACACAAATACACATATATTTTTAACAAAGGGGGGAAATGATCAATTCATGGATGCAAATGATGGTTTTATGTTGGATACCGATGACACGATGTCTTCGGAAACAAAGGATTTCAAGAAAGGATATCACAATGCAATCATGTAGATTCAAAAGAAATACAACCTCGGGAGTAGAAAGACATCTGCGGAGCCTACCCAGACAAATCCCACAAAGGAACCTCGAGTGAATAATCCTTCCTCAAGCTGACCAAAGAAAGACCTTCCAGCAAGGGAAATGATGGAGAAAGGAAAGTCAAAGGAGGAATCCTTAAAGAAAGCGCCAAAGGAGAGTAAGGAAACAAATGTCAAAGAGGTAGATAAAGCTCCTCCTCCCTTTAATTTTGAGAACGAAATGGCCAAAATCAAAATCTATGTTCCTTTTAATGAGCTAATGAAGAAGGGATAATATAAGGATCAGATCATTAAAATGTTAATGATGGAAGAGGCTCCTGACACCTTGAATGTCCAGGACGACCACCCTGTCATCTTATTTGGTCTACGCATAGAAGAAACTGGTGATACTGAGGACGTTCCCCTTTTCTATGTCAGTCTCAAAATTCATGACATGAATTTGCATAACACCATGTTGGATTCGGGTGCGTCACACAATATCATGCCAAACGTGGTCGTCATGGACGAGTTAGGATTGGATGTCACCAAACCTTATAAAGATATTTTCTCTTTCCACTCAAGAAAGGTGAAATGTTTGGGTCTGATCGAAGATTTGGTCACGTCGTTATCTCAAATTCCTTCGAAGAATCTGGTCATGGATGTGGTGGTGGCCGACATCCCCCCAAAATTCAGCATGTTGTTATCCAGATTGTGGACCGCAAAATTAAATGGAAACCTGCAGATGGACATGTCTTATGCTACCATCCATGTTTTTGGCCAAGAAAGAAGACTGCAGAGAGAGGTGTTTCTCATGTACATGGTGAGTAGCAAGGCCTAATTGAACAATAATCCTATCTACTCTGTCAACACCGAATATGGCTCCTTTAATTTTTACAATGACTTGAGTTTTGAAAGGGAGGAGCCAACAACTGTCATGACTATCGAAGATAAGGCCACGCATCAAGCAGAGGAATGCGCAGATCAGAGAAACCATGGGAAAAATGAAATGTGGAATATGAGCTTCAATGGAGTTGTCAGCAAGGAAGGATTTGGAGTTGGTGTATGGATAAATCCTCCCAAGGTGGGATCCAAGATATTTTCTTACCAGATCACCTTTGATTATACAAATAACATGGCTAAGTATGAGGCACTAATTTTGGGTTTGAGAACTTTAAAGGAATTAGGCGCTAAGAGGATAACAGTGCATGGAGACTCTATGTTCATCATAAATCAAGTGAAGGGTATATACCATTCCAAGCACCCCACACTGAGAGCGTATATAAATATAGTGTTGGACCTCCTCGAAGAGCTATCTGAGTATAATTTGTCAGTGATCCTTAGGGGGGGAAATCAAATTTCAAATGCCCTGGCCACCTCAGCTTCAGTGTTTAAAATTCCAATTTTTCCCAATAGGAAATATGAGATTGAATTCAAACATAGGCTCACAGTACCCAATTATATCAAATATTGGCAAGTGTTTGAAGATGACAAACAAGTGGAGAGGTTCCTCCAAATGAGCGACAAGTTCTCTAATGTAAACATCGATGATGAGTGTTGTTGCGAAGAGGATGAAGATGCGGATGCGCGTATTAATTTTGACCCCTTTCAGAACTAGATAGTTGGAAGGGATATAGTGCACCTAAAAAACAACATCATCCTCAAAGGATTGGTTCCATTAGAAAAGTTGTTTGATGAAAATGATGTATCCAGAAATCACAGGATCACTGTGAATGATGAAGATATTGAGGATTGCAACATCGGGACTCAAGAGAATCCTAAGAGAATTATATTTTCAAAGATACTCAGTCTGGAGATCAAGGAGAGATATATCAACCTCATGAAATATTTTCTTGATGTTTTTTCATGGAGTTATGAAGACTTGAAAGTCTATGACACTAGAGTAATTCAGCATGTGATTCCCATCAAGGAAGATCAAAAACATTTCAAGAAAAATATAAGACGTATCAATCCCCTGTTGTTGCTGCTGATTGAAAAGGAGGTGAAGAAACTATTCGATGCCAAAATTATTGTTTCTGAGATTTTCAAAATGGGTGGCCAACCTTGTGCCTATAAGGAATAAGAGAGGCGAATTAAGGTTATGTGTGGATTTTCAGAACCTAAACAGAGTGTCCCTCAAAGAAAACTACCCACTTCCTAATATGGAATACATCCTACAAAAGGTAGTTGGATCCCAGAAAATGTCAATGCTGGATGATTTTTCTGGTTGCAATCAGATCATGGTACACATGGACGACTAGGAGAAGACATCCTTTATGACACCATGGGGTACATTCATGTATGCAAAGATTCCTTTCGGGATTATGAACGTTGGAGCAACTTTCCAGAGGGCCATGGATATAGCATTCGCTGAGGAGAAAGACAAATTTATCATGATTTACTTGGATGACATCACAATATTTTCTAACTCTGATGAACAACATCTTGAGCATCTGAAGAAGGTCTTCCAGAAATGCAGAAAGTTTGGCATATCATTAAATCTGAAAAAATCAAATTTCGGGATGCAAGAAGGAAAAATGTTGGGGAACATCATCTCAAAGGAAGGCATAAAGATAAACCCCAGCTGGGTGGAATGGATTCTAAAGATCAACACTCCTCGGAGCAAGAAAGAGGTGTAGTCTTTCCTGGGAAAGGTGAACTTTCTGAGGAGATTCATCCTGAATCTAGATGAAATTATAAAGCATATCATAAGTATGCTCAGGAAGGGTAATGAGATAAAATGGACCCTCGAATCTAGGAATTCGTTTGAAGATATCAAGGTTGCGCTGACCAAAGCTCCCGTATTAGCTAGCCCAGATTTCAAAAAGGATTTTATCTTATTTTCTTTCGCCTCAGAACACACCCTCCCTGGAGTCCTGTTACAGAATGATGAGCATAATTTTGAAAAGCCTATACCCTATTTTATAAGGACATTGAGAGACTCCCCACTAAGGTATGATATCATGGAAAAACAAGTGTATGCCTTAGTCAAGGCCCTCAAGGAATTCAATACTTATATACTGCATTTCTGTGTCATTGCTTATGTGCCTAGCAATGTCATCAAGGATATCCTAACTCAGCCTGATCCTGAAGGGAGAAGAGGTAAATGGATCGCGGTCATGCTAGAATATGACCTTGAAATCAAGCCTACAAAGGTTATTAAAGGTCAGGGGCTCGCGAAATTGATGGCGCAGTCGAACTGGGATGTTTTGGGAATAAATTTCATCGTTGATCTGTCGGAGAATTCACAAGAGGAAACGGTCTTGCAGGTATCTCAGAAATTCATTGACTCACCTTGGTATGCTGACATTATTTATGGGTTAAGAAATTTTCAATCTCCTCCAGGGTTGAGCAAAACCAAGCTCAGGTTTTTGAAGTTAAACTTAGCTAAATTTTGCATCCTGGACAATTCTTTGTATTGGAAGGACCTAGGAGTGATATTGTTGAATTGTTTGCTAGAAGAGCACACAAAATGGGATATCAA
The DNA here is from genome assembly GCA_009831015.1 of Picea engelmannii. Classification (NCBI taxonomy): domain Eukaryota; kingdom Viridiplantae; phylum Streptophyta; class Pinopsida; order Pinales; family Pinaceae; genus Picea; species Picea engelmannii. The sequence continues at coordinate 207,266 of ML781127.1, read as the reverse complement.
GGAGTTCCACAAAGGAGACTGTGGGGGGAATCACTACTGGAATACCACAACGCACAAAATTTTGATTGTGGGATTCTATTGGCCCAATATTTTTGTGAATGTATATAAAGAAGTTTCAAGTTGCCACTAGTTCCGGATATTCAATGGGAAAAGGAAACTGCAATCCCTGCTCTTAAATTCTATCTTTGTCGACGTGTCGTTTATGCAATGGGGCTTAGATTTTATAGGATAAATGTATCCTCCATCCTCAACTTAGCATAGATGGATACTAATGGCCACAAACTACTTCACCAAATGGATTGAAGTGGTCCCCACAAGGCAAGCTACTGACATAGTTATCATTCAATTTTTGGAGACCAAAATCCTATCTAGGTTCGGTTGCCCTGTCAATATCATCATGGATAATGCAGAAACGTTCAAGTACAAAAAGATGAAGAAGTTTTTTAACAATTAAAACATAACCCTGGGACATTCTACGGCTTATTACCCATAGGGTAATGGATTGGCGGAATCATCCAACAAGAGTTTAAGATTATTAAAAAACTCCTGTAGGACAATAAGAAGGCTTGACACAAGAAGCTTATCTATGCGCTATGGGTTGATAGAATCACTACCAAAAATTCCATCCCCACATCGCCTTTCCAAATTGTATACAACACGGAGGAATTTTTCCCTACCTCGTTGGGATTGCCAGTCAGGAGATTGCTGCAAGAACAAGAATCCAAACCTAACAATGCTTAGAGGAGAATAAACCAATTGGTGCATGCACAGCAAATGAGGGAACAAGTTTTCAACTGATCACAACTTCACCAAGACAAAATGAAGAAGATTTTAAACAAGCACACTAGGAAAGAGGATTTCAAGGTAAATGATCTGGTGGTGAAGTGGGACACGAGGAATGAAGACAAAGGAAAACATGGAAATTTTGATCATATTTGGATGGGGCCATTCAAGATTGTCATGTATCACGAGAACAACGCATTCTAGCTACAAGAGATTAATGGATATCTCACTGGTGGAGGACCTGTGAATGGAAGGTTCCTCAAGAATTATCTAGTTTAATTTCAGTCTCTCATGTCATTGTAAATAGCCACTTCTTTTTATGTTTTCAAAAAAGACATTTCGATTCAGTAGTCAGTAGAAAATTGAACCCTGGAGTGAAGGCCCTAAGTTTATGCTGAGTCTGGTCATGACTGTGTCAAGAAGGTCTAGGGTGAGTCTTTTTTGTTGTTTTAGAATCTTCAAATCAAATAAAGCCCAATGGTTAGGCACTTGGTCTATTGTTCTTTTCCACCTCACCCGAAGGATAGCATCCCCATTGGAGCCAACTGTTAGCACTATCATTTTTTCAGCTAGAGTCAGTCCTAGATGAGTCATGGTCCATGTGTCAAAGCATGTGAGGTCAGGTACTGAACAATGAACGGGTCGAATTTAGCAAGTGGTCGGTTTGGCCCTTAGAGTAGGGAAAGGGTGTCATAATTATCCATGTGTGGATTGTAAAGGTCTTTTTCCCCAAAAGGTCGAGTCCTGTCAGAAAGAGGGAATTTACGTGCCAGAGGTCGAGGCAAGTTCCTATTGTAAAGGTCATGTCCATAGGTATAATGACCATCATCACCTAATTATGAAGTCAAAAAGGTCTAAAAATCATGATGCTCATATCACGTATACTCTGCAACTCTTATCACCTGTACTTTACACACTTCGAAGCGTACCCGTTGCACGAATGTGCTGCACAAATCTCCAACACACTTCAAAACTTCTCATCACCATGGATTCGGCGTCCTCTACCATGATTCCACCCCTTGCTCATTCAATTATAAATAACATTCTCCCTGCATGTTCCTCCTTTACCATCCGATTTTGTGTTTTGTCTGTGATTTTTCCTACAAATCCCAGGTCTCTTTGATGTGGGAAGGTTGATTGCCATCAGCTATGTTGCAAACCTTTTCAGTCAAGATTTCCCTATCTCCTTCATTTCATTCATGGTCTGTAGCCTATTGAAATTTTCCACGAGCTAGTATGTCGGGCGATAGTCCCCCCTTGCATTCATCCCTTTCTTCCTCAGAGTCTTTTCCTGTCATGCTAAATTATTTTCCGCATCCAATTTCCCTAGCTCGCCACCAGTGTCGCAGCACCTTGCCACCACGTCAGAATTTCCCGTCGTGCTCCCCTATTGTGACAAGCCTACTGTTACCATTTATTGTAGCGTCGACCCTCTTTTTCGTCAAAAGTCTTTAAAGGGCATGGTGGTCACGTAGTGAACTCCTAAAGTCATTTTTTTTTATCGTCGCACAAAGCTTCCAACACTGCCACTCCGATAGGTCTCTGTGACGGATATCAATCTCTATTTGTTGCACGAAGAGGGTGTCATTTTTCATTATCATGTGCACGCAAAAAAAATACATTTTTGCATCATGACAACATCCCAAGACATAAGGAAGAAGGTGCATAATGACAGAGTTGTGAGGACCGAACCTCAGGACATGACATTAATCAACGAGGACCCAAATGTCAGGGAATCTTTTGAATAGATCGGATGTATGCACTATTGCGAGAAAATCCAGGGATACAACGTGAAACTGGCTGAATAGTTCGCTCTCAGATTTAATGGGTTTTGTGTGATCATTGTGGGAATCACATTTCGGGTGATGAAGGAAACTCTATCAGTCGCGACAGAGATCCCCCCACACAGTGAAAGGTGGCCTAAGGTATTTCCTTTAGAATTATTATGCTATGAGGAATTCATCAAACCAAATTTCCTGAATCGGAAAATCAGAGCAGGTGTTTCGATTCGGTATCTACGGGAGCATTTTCAGAAGCCCCTAAAGGTGATTAGAAGGTATTTCACCTGTGAAAGAAGGTCTGATAGACTATACCCACATCACATCAGGCTGCTGATGCATTTCATAGAGGAAAGGCCTTTGAACTTACCTTTCTTCTTGCACCAAATCCTAGGACGAATGGCGGACATCGTCTAGGTCGAATCGGACCAGCCGAGGAAGAACTTATGCCATATATCCTTAATCAAGTTGCTGACAGTCAAGGAATTGGGGCAGTTGTATAGAGACTAGGATTCCTTCCTAATTTTAGCTGACATTCCCAGGGACCCCAAAGGAGATCTCCCTCTTCCCATGAGAGAAAAAATACCTTATTGTGTGGAGGCAAGAACAAAGAAGGATGCGCCAAAAGGAAATACAATAGAAGGCTCGTCATCCCAACAACCAGTACCCCAGAAAAGAGGCATACCAATGCTGATCAAGAAGCCCAAGGAGACCCAAGATCCAAACAACCGCACACCCAATCTATTGCTGAGAAGTTACTCATGTCCGTTGTTCGGCGAGAGCCTGTTGAAGGTTCAAGCTGGGAAATCAGTGAAAGACAGAGAAGGTCAAGCACCAAAAACATGGAGGTTCAGGAGTCATCGCAACAGATGAATCAAGCACAACTCGCTATTGCCTAATTATACTAGAACAACAGAGAATTGAGAAGATAGTTAGCAGAAAGGATTGTCAAAACAACAACATCACAGAGTCGAGAAGGGAATGTGAATTGGCTCAAAAGATAGCTTAGAGAAGTGCAAGATGTGATCATTCAACTGCATCAGGAGTAGAGGATGTCAGAGGAAATAATCGCAGAGCACTTCAAGGAATGTAGTCCGACCATAAAAACAGTTTGTGCGGCTCTTGCCAACGCTCAAGAAAAGATAAAGGGGAATGAAGTCTTGCGAAGATAAGTAAAGAATCTAAAGAAATGAAACTGGTCTCTCAGGAAAACACTCAGAATATTGAGATTATAGGTGGGACCAAAGGCATGATTGACATGATCCCATTTTTTGTATTTTTTGAACACGACATAGAATTTTTCTCCCCCTATGTCCTATCTCCTACCAAGAAACAAGAAGTCTGATGGGCACCCATGCGGTGGATATTCGTCGCATGGATGTTGTAAACCCACCCGTCAAGGAAGAAAAGTGTAGGAGAAATGCATGGTCCTTTTGAAGGAGATCCATGGTCCCTCAACCCTCATCGCCACATGGAAAGCACAAGTGATAACCCACAGTCATTTTCCATACCAACTCAAAACATGCATACCACAGCCAGTGATCGCGCAGTAACAACTAGATCCCATTACACTAGTGGCAAAATTTTGACAGTGTACTCAATCATTTGGGTGACCACTCAAAGGAGAAACGTTGACGCATCACCTCCTAATGATTGAATCTTACTGATGATCAAGTGATCATGATAAAGACTTCGATTATGACATGATTGTGTGCAGTTGGGTTTCCATTTTTAGTAAGTCCCATTTGAAACGTCATATGCCAGGGAATAAACAGAACCAAAATTCTAGGAGCAGTAGTTTGAGGTGTGCCAGCCCAAGGGCGCAACCTTTCTTATATATTCTATCTTTTCAATGTAAGCCAGGTTGGTTGGAAAAGTAGTGTAGATAATATACTGTTGAATGTAACTTTCGAACCCCATTGAAATATAATGCAAAGGTCCTGAGGCTCTGACAAAAAAATTCTAATGGTGGTGGTTTGATGTATTGTGATCTCTCATATGTATGTACTTCTTGTTTTCTGTGTATCCATGTAGTTACTTTGTTTAAATTGGAATGTTTAAATAAGTCTAAAATTCATCGTGCGGTGCTTTAGACTTCACCATTTAAACTCATGTGTTCTCTTCTAAGTAATTTAGAATTCATCTTCAATGGTGCTCTGAGTTACTTTATGTTCTTTTTCTCTTGTCACACACAACGACATTTTAACTAAAATACCATTTCTTTCTTAGCCTTTATCCTCTCAAAGTTTTAGTTACTAAGTCATTTATTTCTCTCTCTTTCTGGAATTTGAATCCATGGCCCAAGGTTCTGTATTTCCTTTCCATTGGAACCAAAAACATTTCAAAAATGCAATAAAACTAGCCAACAATTTTAAAGCCATTATCTGTTAGAGACTAAGTCTCAGAGAAATCTCTCTCTAGGTTGAAAAGGCTAGTTTCTGGTCTCAAAGTTGGTCTATAGGTTACCTCTGTCATTTGTTTTCTCATCCAAATGAATTTACATAGTGCTAACAGGGACTATACTACACTTTGTATTTACCAGAATCATATGATATCATATATCAAAAGAAATCCCCGAAAATAATCTTTCTAATGGATTTGGTCTTGTTGCAATCAGAATTCTCTATCAAAGGATATTATCCAAACAATCCATGTGGTCGTCATGGAAAATATGCAAAATAGTTGATTTTAAATCAACGATAACTTTGATTTTTGGACACTGATATGGACAATTATTATTTTTAATTGGATTAAATTTCAATAGAAATACAGATCTATAGTTATTTCCTTTATATTCTGCACAAAAAGTTACAGAATTTGATCTGAATGTCGTGACCCTCTTTTAAGAGAAAAACTCAAGAGAGCCAAGGAAGAAAGCAAAGGCTCTCCTCAGTGGAGTCGCCAGTTTTTTTACAAATGAATCCAACCTACAAATAAGACAGATCTCCCTTGGATCTTCCCTTGATCAAAGATGAACATAGAGGCTAGATTCCTATGGTTCTCCCTAGATCTAATTATATTTATTTCCTTTTGACTAAGAAGGGTGTTGAACATATCTTTCGACCGATAGTTGTCCTCACGTATCCAACTTATGTATCTCTCGAGATCCATCTCGATATCCTACGATCTTCTTCCCACACACAAGGAGAAAAACAACTACCAATATATTATTATTCCTGTGTTAGGAAATTCAGATCTACTAGATCTATCCTGATCTATTCAATGTAAGATCAGATCTAACATATATCATTGAATATGAACAATGTGAAAGGGGAAAACCAATGATCTATATTAATATGAATGGACAAATACATCAATGTACCTTTACCTTGAATCTTGATGCATTCCTCCTAGTTCCAGGTTCCTGATGCTCCTCCTTAGCCTCTTGAGCTTCTCTCTCTATTTTTCCAGCATAACCACTCTCAAAACTCTTCTCCAAATCTCCTTGATTTGGCCTCTTCTTACGGTATTTTAGAAGATATTGGAGATAGGATTCATGACATGTGAATTAGGTGGATACAATTCATGGATAGCTTGATATCATGTGAACTAAGAAATTACAAGTAATAGATAGGCTTGATGACATGTGAACTAAGAAATTACAAGTCATGCACAAGTTTCATGCTTAATTATGAGCCTTTGCCAACTTATTATGAATCATTTCTCTATTATGAGATTTTTTCTCAAGTTCCATGTTCAATTATGAGATTTTTCCAACTCACTATGAACTTTCTTTTCAATTGTGAGTTTATTCTCAATTATAAAATAATTTTTATTTTATAATTATGAATATGTGACAAAATAATTATTTCCTTGTGGAATAATTATGATAATTTTACTCAATTATGTAATTCTAGCCTCATATCATCTAATAACATGCTTGCACAACCTATGGTGGAAAATACAAGTATAAAATTTGTCAAGGGCAGGGCAACTTGGGAGCATGCCCAAGGAGTGGACATGTTTTCCATCAGCAACATAGGCACACCGGAGAGGTTGGACGACCCCATCGACACACCCATGAGGAGTCATGATGATTGACACAAGAGAACGCACAAGGAAATGGATGTGTGCCCAAGGATAGGGCACACCAGACCAAGAGACATGATGATTGATGCATGCATGGGCTTATTTGGGTGCACCGGGTCCATGGAGGGGTGAAACAAGTCATTTGAGCATGGGTTCACGAAGGGGAATGACACACCTAAAGGACATAATTTTTCACATTCGTGACCCTTGGAGTCCCTATAAGAGAACAAGGATGCACAACCAAGAAAGGAAGATTTGACAAGAAATTTGGAGAGAACAAGTCAGAGGCAAGGTTTTGAGGCAAGCTAGAACTGAGGCAAGGAAGGATGGAAGACAAGTAGTCAAGGGTGGGACGCTCTAGGAGATTTTTGGGAATTATGGAAATGCAGGTTTGTTGGAGGCATTTGTGAGGAAGAAATGAAATCTATGTTAACTTGGTGAAAGTATGTGGTAATGAAGGGACAACAATTTTGTTGTTGAGGGGACATATGAGGTGCGCACATTTCAGGGGGTTGCAAATATGGTTGCGACATAGAGTCTTGGTGGCATGAATCTATGTATGAGTGTATTGGTGAGATGAGGCGAGTTGTGTAACTCTGCCTAGGTTGTAAACCAAGCCAGTAGTGCTCACATTATAACTTTTTAGAAATAACAAAGACTTAGTTGAGTGTTAGGCACAGTTTGTGTTACCTGCACTATTCTTTTATGTATTTCATTTGTTTTGTAGTTGTTCTCTTAGTTTATCATGTTCATGGATGTATGCTTATATATGATTTAGTGTTAAACTATTAACAATTTTCTAATTATACAAGACTTCACTATAGTAGGAGTGTGAATCACCTGTAGCCTAGAACAGAGTATGATTATGCTCTAGGTGAATAGGCATAGTCCAGAAAAAATATTTTTTGTGTTTCCAAGAAACCAAGTAAGAACCATTGTAGTGTCGCATGCCCTTTAGGAGGTGAACAATTGCAAGATATGAACAAGTGTCTTGTGGGGTCATGACAGGTGGTATCAGAGAAAACTTGAAAGATGGTTCGGTGATATCTTCACCACGTTTTCACCTTCATGATAGGTGGTATCAGAGCATATTATCTCTTCACCACTACTGCAGTCATAATAGTTTTGGTGGGGCACACTTGTTGAGATACAACCTGAGCATAGACTTGGTGGTTTGTGACAGAACTAAAGGAATGACTTGTTGATGAAGTTGTGACTTGTGAACATATATGGGAACACCCATTGAGCAGGCCAAGCATAGAGTCTTGAGGGTGAACCGAGCACTTGTTGTTGGCACACTTATTTATACTAAGAGGGGGGTGAATCAGTAGAAGCCTTATTTTTCTTTTCACAATATTTTCTTATGATAAATATATATACACAACCATACAATCCATAGTACACAAATATTTAACATGGAAACACAAATGGGAGAAAATCATAAAATAATTATTTCATAAAATCATGTAGGCACCAACCTACTATTACAATGCTTGCAAGCACCAACCTACAAGAGACACCAATATCCTCTCCTAAGAACCAACTCAGAATTAATGTTTATAGGAACAACCTGAAGGAGACACCAATCCCCTTGATCGAGAACCATCTTAGTTATCCTTATAGGAACCAACCTACAACTTTTATATTTGCAGGCACCCACCTGCAGGAGACATCAATCCCCTTAGTTGAGCACCAAATCAACAACAATGTTTGTAGGAACCAACGTGCAGTGAACACCAATCCCCTTATTTGAGCACCAACTCAACAATAATGTTTTCATACACCAACCTATAGGGAAGATCACCAACTCAACACTGCATGTAGATACCAACTTTATTGGAAACTTCAATTTCCTCAAGGTACCAGTAATACCAAATTATCTCTTTTATTCAAACCTTCACCTACATAGGTATGTTTTTCTGTCTCTACTATCGTTGCTCACAATTTTCATAGTTTCATAAGTTCCTTTGTTATTTCACCACCCAACCACCCTTAGACAAACACATTTTTTTCTTTCATTTCCTAGCTCCTGAGAACTTCATAGCTCCTCTTCCTCATCCACAAATTTCTTCCACAACACTTATATCTTTCACACTTGGTTCTGCAATTTCAGAAATCCGCACTCTCCCATCCTTTCTCAATTCATTTTCTCACACTTAAACTAGATTCAAGAATTGTTACTTAAACATTCCACACTTCCATGAATTTGTCCACATACAAAATTATGTTGATGGAGTCAACTCCATATCTCCTCAAAACAGGGTTGCACCATTCCTGAGAAACTGACATTGAACCCCCTTTGGTTTCATGTGCTATATGCTCTCATACCACAATGCATACTTCAACACTCAACAGTCTTTGGATGAGGTCCCTCGATCAATCATGGTTGTTGATCCATTTTTTTACCCATAAAAACTCACAATACGCACTCACTGCTCAGTAGATGTCCAATCTATCCTTGATTTGATCTCGATTGTTGATCTTCTTTAGCATATTGAGATCATGTGTAACCATGTTACACAACCCCCATCCAATTTAGACCTTCATTCAATCACAACCGAGGATATACTTAACTTTCCTCAAGAACATACCATGCAGTCATAACACACAATTGTCGTCCGATCTAATCTTGATTTGATATCATCCATCGATTTCTTCTCAGCATATCAGGACCACCTGGTTTTACAACATACCACTCAATACTCAGCAGCTATCATATCTTCTTCTCAAATCAATCATGGTCATTGATACGTTCTCTACCCATCAAAACACACAATGCAACCAAAATGCACAACAATGATCTAATATGGACCTTGGATTGATCTTGACCATTAATCTAGAATTCACATTTCTCAAGCCTTCATCTCACAACCACCATTTGATTAGATCTTAGATTGATCTCGATCATCAATCTGTCTTGAAGGATTCACTACATGTCTAAGGAATATCTCTTCTTCATTTCAAACTTCTGTGACTTCCAAGTTACACTCTCAAGCTCCATCACACTCATTTTCCACCTATACTTAGAATATTTTCAATCCTTTCTCTATGCGTTGAGGCACTTTTATCCAAACTTTCGTGGCCTTCAAAATAAACCTTTGTGTTCTGCCACACTCATTTTCCACCCATACTTATAATTTTTTCTAAGTATTTCACCGTGGTTCTACGAGACATCATGAGTTGTCAGATCTCTCACCCTATGAGTCATTTGATCTGTGACACGTGATGACCTCTTGGGTTGGCATATATCTCTCCCTTTGGACCATCCAATATATGACAAGTGTGACCTCCTTGGCCATCAGATCACCCTCTGGGACATTCAATCTGTGACAAGTGGCAACCTCTTGGGTCGTCCTATTGATTACTCATACTTCAAAAATTTCTCATAGTTCACCACACTCCACGATATCTTGACACTTAGTCTATTTTTGAGACTCCTATTGCAGGTCTGCAAGATATCCTTGTCCGACTGATCGCCTTATTCTTGGTACTTAGTCATTTCTTTGAAATATCTTGGTACTTAGTCATTCTTGATACTTATCCAATTCTCAATATTTCACCACGGGTCGCAGGTCTACAACATTTCCCTGACTCTATATTTTTTACCTTGTTCGTCCAATCGATTCTTGACACTTAGTTGATTCTCATATTCCTATTGCGGGTCTCTTACACTTAGTTGATTTTCAAACTCTCACCACGGTTTTGCAACATCTGTGTTCTTATCTTATTCATCATGACCTCGTCCATTCGACTGATCAACTCTTGATTATTAGCCATCTCTCAAGACATATTTGTCCAACCGATTCTTGGTACTTAGTAATTTTCAAGATATCATCATGGGTCCCAGGTCTACAACATTTGCCCAATTCACGTGACCTCATCCTTCCAACCAATTCTTGATACTTAGTCAATTTTTGAGACATCTCTATGTGACCGATTCTTTATTTTTACTTAGTTGATTCTTTGAAATCATATCGTGGGTCTCTTATACTTAGTATGTATTTGACATGTCACCATAGGTCCGCAGGTTCGTAGGTTCGCACTCATTTCTTCACATACTCATGACTGTTTGTTGTGCTCACTATCTTCATGATATCTTGATACTTAGTCATTTTTCAATATCTCTTGTGTTGATGTTGTAGATGAGGTGGCTTCAGCATGGATGTCTTCTTCATGTACACTGGATGATGTGGTATCGGTACATGTCTTGACATGTGGCACTACACGTGGCATTTGCAAAGATACTTGTTATGTTATTGTCGTGGATTTCCTCTGATGTGGAATTCATCTGAATGGACATGTGGTGATGATGACGTTGCTATCATGGAACTTACGTGGCTAAGTTGTCCCACCAAGTATTGGACCCCAATATTTTGATCTTCATTGTTGATCTCTGAATATGAATGTTTAGGATTTAACTTGTTTTGGGTTCACAGTTCTCAACAACAAAAGCTAATGCCTTGTGCACAATTCTGTAACTCTTCTATTTACTTTCAAGTTACATAAAAATGATTTTGCAATATAAACCCTTCAAAGTCACAGTTGTGAATGTGGGATATATCATTGTCACCATTTATTTGGTCTAGTTAATCGAGATATTTCTTACCAGTTTTATTGTTCAACAACAAGACTCTTCCATGGGATTGTTTCGTTTAGCCTACTCCTAAATTTCATCCAACCACCATTCTTCTTTAAATCGTGTAGCCATAGTTCAATCTGTTTTATTTACACATATTTGCTTTGTCTTCCGGATAAACAAAGAACACTTGCATAGATTTAATAGTGCATAGTTATCACATAGGGACATTCTCTTTTTCCTCTGTCTGGTTTGACCTGTATTATGGATGCTTCCTCCATTTTTTTCGTTCCTATTTTTCTTCATTCACACACAGTTTCTCATGACACTTGTTGATCTCCTCTTTGGATGTAGAAATATGAATGTTTCCTCTGTACTCTTTCCTTCATGCACATATGGTATATATGCAGTAACAATTTAGATGCTTCCTCTGTATATCCATGGGTTCATGTCTGGTTCGATCCTTGGATCTGTCATTTGCAGGGTCATTTTTTATTGATCATAGTCTACCCTACCTTCATTTTCTCATGGATTCACTCATAAGTTACATCAATGACAATTAAACATGCATAATCTTATCAACTCATAGAGACATGGTATCCCCTTATCATTGGCAACAATCAGTCTCTCCCTACCTGTGATATCAATGATGACAAAATTCAATCCCCCCCTACCTATGATATCAATGACAACACAGTTTCCAACAAACTCCCCCTTTAACATTCATGGCACCATTTATTTATTTTGGTACCATTCTTCGTCCCACAAGTCTTTGTTTCTGCAAATATCCCCTTTTCTTTGTGCTCCCCCCATTTGACATCAATGGAAAAGGGATTTTATCCCCCTTTTACTCTACTCTTTATTTTCTATTCTATGACTAGAACCCTTATCTCTTTCTACAACTCCCCCTTACACTGTACTATTCATTTTTTTCTCTGTAACTAGAAACCTTCTTGTATTTTTGTATCTCTTCCTGAGCTTGTTCTTTTCCATGAAACTTTCATCATATCCTTTGACATAACAAGTCACTTCAAACAATCAACTCCTATGGAGAACTCACAAATACTTACGCCAAAATATTCAAATATCGACATTATATCTTTATTTCTTCAATTGTCCCTTTCTTCCAATTAATTGAAATGCATAACCAAAAGATTCATATCTCTACTTGTTGTGATCAATTCTTTATAATTTTGGATATTGCCTTCCATTCTGTCTTTGTTTTCCATCCACAAATTATAACATATCCATGTGCTTTGATTATTCAAGTTGTTGCATGCCTTCATAGCTTATAAAGGCTCTTCCAACTTCCTATTTTCATCATGCTAACCTATTTTTGCAAGCAACTCCAATATTCCTTCAGGTTCTTATATTTTCCAAAACTCATAGAAAATTCATCAAGGGTTTCTTCTTCCTTACTTTCTTTGGGAAAATGGATCTTCCTCTTCTTCATATTTTATAAGTATATTTCTCTTAGTGTTTTACACTTCCCTTATGTGTATCGGTACATGCGCTCTCTAAAAATGTAATGTGAAGCTTGTTGTCATAATAATCTCGTTTCAAAGGTTGTCATAATGTTGTACATAAACCTCATTAGTATACAATATATCCTCTGAAATTTATTTCCTATGGGATCCTCAAAAAATATTGTATACTAGGACATGGAATGTTATTTATTACTTGCACCATTCTGTTGAACAAGTCATGGTCATATGGTTGTTGTAACTTCTCCAAAAATTGCTTCCTTAATTGTAAGAATTGTTAGACAATGTGTTTTCCATTCACCATGGTTTGTTGTCCGCAATTGTTGCATAGTTTATCCTTTCAACATATTCATGCCATTTCAATCAAATAGAATAGTGGCATATTTCCATGGATATTCAGATATATTGTTCATTCGTTCCATCTATCATGAGCTCCAATTTTTTTATCCATCATTCACATATCAGTAGAAGACTATCAATTTCAATTTGTGATTTCTTCCTTTCTCAAACATTGTCTTCTATGTCACAGTGGTATCATACTTATGAATGATAAGTATTTCATCTTCTTTCTAGCAGTTTGTTTCTATCAACCTTGTAGAGAATCATTCCAGAGTTTGGATAAGGTACTTCTTATAATATGTTTGCAATAGTGATGTTGTGAAACTTGTAGAAGACTTTGTTCCAATCTCTCCCATTTTGAGTGCTTCAACTTCATGCTTCATCATTTCCTTTCCATAGGCTTGTGTCTTGGGAGCCTTCTTCTTTTATCTATTTCATCAGATGCCATATTATAAATGGAATACATTATAAGACTTACTTTATAATACCTTCATGGACTGCTTCAACCTTGTGGGCTTCTCTACTTAGATACTTGAAGGCTCTCTTTGACATCTGCTCTTGTGATTGCTTGAACTAGATGCAATCACTGCCTTCTTTCTCTTATCATCATTATTCTCCCATCACTCAAGATCAGTTCCTTTTCTTTCACAAAAAATTTTCTGTCGACTTCATGGTCTTCTCCTACATGTCCCATCCTTTTCAAGAGAGTCTCCTTATCTTCAAAACCATCCATTTCTCCTTCCTCTCTTATCAATTTATTTTTAGATATATCTTCAGGATGTTGATTTTCTTCCTTGGTCTGGTTGACATTAAAAGAAACAACCCCATTAGTATATGACTTCATTTCCCTGATCATACCTCTTACAAAATTTGGTCCACTAGTTATGTGACTTGAGCTTTCATTTTGTGCTAGGAGTGCAGTCTGTGCCAGTATGGATGTATTTTCTTCTTGTTGTTGTTTCCTCTTCCAAACTTTTGTAATATATTTCTTTTGTTTAGTGATGGTATTATGTTCTTTGTTTTTTCCATACAAAGCTAGTTCACATTCTTCCTTATTTTCCTCCTCTTAATTTCTCTTCCATACCCTTTTGTATCTTGGTCTATAAAATCTCGTCATGTTTCTTCTGCAATATCGTGCTTTGTGTCCATAGTTATTGCATTTGTAACATTCAAATTTGTGATGTAGAGGAGCAAATGGATTGTAGTTTCTACCAGTAATCTCATGAAAACTTTTGGTATTGATATTCATAGAGTAATCCTTGTAATTATTATGAGATCTTTTACTCCAATTTCTTATATAGTTCTTTCTTACATATGCTTTACATTTTAATGCCTTGTGACAAAAAAATTTGCAAGAAAAACAATCACCAAGAAAAAGGTTTTGATACCTCGTTATGAAGGCTCTCCTTGATGGAGTAACTCTTCCAAACTCGTTCTTGTCTTTATTGAGTGAAAATTCAACCTCTTGTTGGTAATAATTTCCTTCGTTTTGATTGTCTTCATTGTTGTTAGAGCTTTTAAGAACATTTGCATAGATTTCAAACATCTCTTCAATTTTCTTTTTTGATTACTTAGATCTTGCATCTTTTTTAAGGATCTTATGAGTGAAGTCATTACCAAGACCAATTTTGATAGATGATCACTTTTTAAAACTGAGAATATTATCTAAGATTTATGTACTCTTTCCAAACTTCAAGTTTGTGTTCAACTAGGTGACTATATCTTCTAATTCTTTTCTTAGAGAGGTAATTTCTGCTTCAAGCTTCTCACAACATTGTTCCTTTTATTTTAGTTTTCTTTCTATCAATTCATTTATTACTTCCGCTTCTTCAATCTATGCCTTAATTATTTTTTCTTTTTCTTCAAGTATTTGTGATAGCTGCTCCTTCAACAACATGTTCTCTTTTCTAATCTTTGTGATTTCATTTTGATCACAAGTAAGTTCCTTCTCATCTTCATATTTCTACAATTCCTTTTTCAACTTTTTATTCTTTTCTTTGAGTCTTTTATTTCTTCTAAGGCACCGATGGGTTCTTCTTCAAGATCCTCTTCCACTTCAATATCATGATTGTCTTCTTCTCTCAAATATGTGCTTCTATTTTTTGATTCATCAGACTGTGATTTTAGGGTCGTGAAGAGAATCTCCTTTGTTTCACTGTCACTTTCATTAGGACTATTGTTGTCCTCATTAGTATAGATATTCTTCCTATATATGTAGGACTTTCCTTTCTTCTCGATCTTATCATTTCTAAATCTGGAACCATATTTTTCATTGCTCTTTTCAATCTTTAAATAAGGGCATTTAGCTGCAAAGTGTCCTACTTCTTCACAATTAAAGAAAAAAGAACCACCTTTGTATTTTCCTGATCCTCTCTTAGGATTCCCAAAAATGTTGGCTTCTTGAGCATCTGATTCACTATCTAAGTTGTTACTTTCTTCATTTTCTTTTGTCCTTGTGTATTTTAACATGTCTAAGGCTCCTTGCTTTGTATAAAGATCTTGTAGCTTGTCCCAAATCTCTTTGGATGATGTGCATTGTCACACTTTGACTTTTTTCAAAATCCACTAAGCCACTTAAAATAAAATTCATGGCTATTATATTGTTTTCACACACCTCCTTTCTAGTTTCATCTGTTGGTGTAGTTTTTGAGGGAATGTAACTAGTGACAACTGATTTTCAAGCATTATACCCTAGTGTCTGTAGATGTGCCTTCATTCTTATGTTCCAAAATATATAGTTTGTTCCATAGAACAAATGAGTTTGCATCCAATCCATGTGTGCTACAAGGATTCACCTTCTAGTGGTTAGACTATTATGAAGGAACCTATTCTGATACCAATTGTTGGCACACTTATTTATAATGAGAGGGGGGTGAATCAGTATAAGCCTACTTTTTCTTTTCACAATATTTTCTTACGATGTTTATCAATGTATTACTTTACTAGATAGAGCGGTTAATGATAAATATATACACACAACCATAGAATCCATAGTACAAAGAGATTTAATGTGGAAACCCAAATGGGAGAAAACCACAAAATAATTATTTCATAAAATCATGTATGCATCAACCTATTGTTACAATTCTTGCAGGCACCAACCTTTAGGAGACACCAATCTCCTCTCCTAAGAACCAACTTAGAATTAATGTTTGCAGGCACCAACCTGTAGGAGACACCAATCCCCTTGACTAAGCACCAACTTAGTTCTCCCTGTAGGAACCAACCTATAGCTACTATATTTGTAGGCACCCACCTGCAGGAGGCACCAATCCCCTTAGTTGAGCACCAACTTAGTAGCAATGTTTGTAGGCACCAAGCTATAGGGAACACCAATTCCCTTAGTTGAGAACCAACTCAACAACAATGTTTGCAGGCACCAACCTGCAGGGAACACCAATCCCCTTAGCTTAGAACCAACTCAACACTTCCTATAGATACCAAATTTATTGGAAATATCAATTTCCTCAAGTTGTCAACAATACCATATTATCTCTTTTCTTCAAACCTTCACCTACATAGTTATGGTGTTCCGTCTCTATTGTAGTCATTCACAATATGCATAGTTTATAAGTTCCTTTGTCCTTGCATCTCCTAGCCACCCTTAGACAAACACATTTCACTTTCTTTCATTTTCTGACTCCTGAGAACTTCAAAGCTCCTCTTCTTCATTTGAAGATTTCTTGCACAACACTTACATCTTTCACACTTGGTTTTGAAATTTTAGAACTCCACACTCTCCCATCCTTTCTCAATTCTTTTTCTCACACTTAAAATGGATTTGAGCGTAATTACTTATACATTCCATACTTCCATGAATTTTTCCACATACAAAAGTATTTCAATGGAGTCGACTCCATATATCCTCAAAAAAAGGCTTCAACATTCCTAAGAAATGGGCATGGAACCCCCTTTGGTTTTCTGTGTGATATGCTCTCAGACCAAAGTGCGAACTTCAACACTCAACAGCTGTCAGATGCGGTCCCTTGATAAATCATGGTCGTTGATCCATTTTTATACCCACCAAATCACACAATAATGATCTAGGTGGATATTGGTGACCACCCACCTATTCCAACTGACTCAAAACCATTTTCTGGCAACTTACTATTTTTAGCAGTATTTCGGTTCCTAAACTTTTGGGGCCATTTTGACGCCCTAAAAAATTTTTTTTAATGATCGAGCACCTAAATAATAGACAAAGGATATGATTGAGACCCCAAAATTATTCTCCTCATCGATACATTTCCAATGAGCTATCTAGTGCCCCAAACGAAGATCGTATGCCAAAGTTACGACCTCGAGAAGTTGATACACCAAACTACCCAAAATGGGGTCCACAAAACTGTTGGATTTTCATCTTCCGGTGTTAGGGTTTTGGATTTTCTTTGTGATAAAAAGGCATTTGGAGCTTGATTGTAAAATCATATTTCGAATGTGAGTAGTTGTCACATATCTTCTCAGAGATAAGTTGCCACCATTCTAGCGAGTCTTTCACTCTATATTTCTACAGTTCTATACATTTCACTCATAAATAGAAATTGTGTATTATTGTATCTTTGTGTTTATGGTTATATCTCTATTATATTATTGGATATATGATATATATCTATACATTTATTTATTATATCTCTGCTCTCATTTCGTGTCGAAAATAATCTGGATCAGTGGTATCAGAGCAGGTTGCTATTGATCGTTTTTCAGTGCATGTCCCCAACAAGGTCCAAGTATAGAAAGTTGGGTCTCGAGCTTGTCTCTCCAGACTCTTGAGGAAAATTGCTCTCGCACACCCAATAAACCCTCCATGGTGGAAGAAAATTAAAATGACTATTAATATATTGCTTGAGCAAGCTCTCACGCAATAGAGGGATGAAATGATGGAGAATTTTTCCCACATCCTTCAACGTTTGTCAATAACAACATGCACATCTTCATCAAGTGGCCACTTTGGAGGAACCTCCCCTTTCAAGGTACAAGTTAATTTTGATATTCCCATATTTTAAGGACAGATAGATGCAGATGCCCTAGAAAAATGGTTAAATCTGCTAGAAGGTTATTTCTCTGTTCATAATTTCTCCGATAGGGAAAAGATCACCTTCGCACTCCTTAAGGCTCTCCCCCATGTCAAACATTGGTGGAAAACTTATTGGGAGAAAATTTCCATAGAGGATTCTGGAATATATGGGGTCAAGCCCACTTGGGAATTTTTTGTGGATGCAGTCAAGGAACAATATTACCTTGTTGGAAACTATGACGACTAGTACAAGAGATGGACAACACTACGGCAAGAGAGGGGCCAAGCAGTCTCAGATTTCACCAATACCTTCCATACCTTTTGCACCAAGATGGGTTTCAAAGACTCTGAGTGACATTTGGTTATGAAATATCATGGGGTTATACATAGATACATCTAAATTGAAATGGATTTTTTGGACATCTCATTATTGCGTGTTGCTTATCAATATGTTGTTAAAATCAAGAAGAAATTTAAGCACTAGAATAAGAGAGAGTTTGGGTCTGCAAATCTACAACAACCATCCTTCAAAAAATCAGTCTAGGCCATAGGAAAAGAAGGGTAACAGAAAGATGAAGAAGGACACTAGAAAATGGTGCAGTTTCCACAAACTCCCCTGGCATAACAATGATGAATGTCACTCAAAAAAACCATTGGTGGTTGAGATCAAAGACAAGAATCTGAACCCTGATTCAGAATCTGATTCGAAAAAACTTGTAAAATACAGATCATCGATGCAGACCCCACTGCTACTGTCACGACCGCAACAATTCAACCAAAATTACTAGCAGATCCTGAAGAGGGGGAGCACCTTTTTCATTCTCAGATGTGGGTGAAGGGGACCCCACTACATTTTATTGTTGATAGCGGAATCCAGAAGAAACTCATCTCAGCAGAGGTCATCAAACAATTGGTAGTGTTGACAACACCGCACCTGCAGCCATACAACGTCGGGTGGCTTCACTAGGGATGAGATATTCATGTCAACCAGCAATGTCGATTGTCATACAACATCCAACCCTTCAAGGATTAGGTATTATTTGATGTTTCCCTATTAGATGTATGTGATGTTCTTTTGGGCCAACTATATATGTGGAAGCGCCATGATATTTATGAGTCTTAACCCCTTAGTGTCATTGTTACTCTGGGGTCATTTATATAGGATACCATAGGTAGTTCTAACTATTGTCCCAACTAAACAATGTCGCAAGGTAGTATCTCATACTACAAAATTTAGCTTCTTCATAATCTGTTTAAAAGGTGAACAAAAGGACACTGCAACCACTACAACCTTGGTCCAAGCAACCTATATCCAACAAAAGCAAGTCGACAAGATTGCAGCAAAGAGAAAATATTTCTTCTGCACAGTCATCTCAGGTAATCTGTCTAGTTAAAACTTTCCAACCCTGCCAGCAACAAGTTCATGATAGTCTTCAACAAACCAAGCAATGCAACTTCTCCAGCAAGGAAAGCAGCTCACCAAGGTCTAGATTCAACAAACGCTTCCCCCTCTCCCACGGGAACTCAACACAATGGATAACATTGCTTCCAAAAGAGGGATTATTGATCTAGGTGGATATCAATGGCCACCCACCTATTCCAACTAGCTCAAAACAATTTTCTGGAAACTTACTATTTTTAGCATTTTTTCGGTTCCTAAACTTCTGGGGCCATTTTGAGGACCTAAAAAACGTTTTTTCACAATTGACCACATCAATGATAACCAAAGGCTTTGATTGAGCCCAAAAAATGAATCTCCTTGTCTATACCTTTCCAACGAGCTATTGTGTGCCCCAAATGGAGATCGTATGCCAAAGTTACGCCCCTGGGAAGTTGATACACCAAACTACCCAAAACGGGTTCCACAAAATTGTTGTATTTTCATCTTTCCGTGTTAGGTTTTTGGATTTTATTTATGATTAAAATTCCTTTGGAGCCTCATTGTAAAAACATATTCTTGCAAATGTGAGTATCCATCACATCTCTTCTCAAAGATAAGCTGCCACCATTCTAGCGAGTCTTTCACTCTATATTTCTATAGTTTTGTACATTTCACTCATAAATATAAATTGTGTATTAATGTATCTCTATGTTTATGGTTATATATATGTTATATTATTGTATATATGATATATCTTTGTACATTTCTTTATTATATCTCCGCTCTCATTTCGTGCCGAAAATAATCCGGATCAAATACGCCCTCAACGCTTTGCAGTTTTCCAATCTATCCTTTATTTTATCTCAATCATCGATCTTCTTTAGTATATCAAGATCATGTGTAACCACACCACATAGCCACCATATGATTTGGACCTACATTTAATCACAATTGTTGATCTACTTAAGTGTCTAGAAGAACATACCATGCAGTAATAATGCACAACTGTCATCTGATCTAATGTTGATTTGATCTCATTCATCGATTTCTTCTTAGCATATTGGGACCACCTTGTTTTACAACATACCAGTCAATACTAAACATCCATCAGATATTATTCTCAAATAAATCATGTTCATTGATCCATTCTCTACCCATCAAAACATGCAATGCAACCACAATGCACAATAGTCGTCTGATCTGGACCTCAGATTGATCTTGACTATTGATCCAGGTCTCACATTGCTCAAGCCTTTAGCTCACAACCACAATCTAATTATATCTTAGATTGATGTTGACAATTGATCTTTCTTAATGGATTCACCATAGATCTAAGGCATATCCCTTCTTCATTTCAAACTTCTTGGGCCTCCAAGTTACACCCTCAAGTTCTACTGTACTCATTTTGCACCTATACTTAGAATCTTTTCAATCCTTTCTCCCAGGTCTGAGGCACTTTTATCCAACCTTTCTCGTCCTCCAAAATTCACCTTCTCATTCTTCCACACTCACTTTGCACAGATACTTAGAAAATTTTCTAAGTATTTCACTGTGGGTCTATGAGACATCACGTGTAATTAGATCTCTCACCCTCTGAGCCGTCCAATCTATGATACGTAGTGACCTCCTAGGAAGTCAGTTATATCTCCCTCTGGGCCATCTAATCTGTGACAAGTGGTGAGCTATTGGGCTATCAAATCACCCTTTGGGCCATCAGATTTGTGACAAGTGGCAACCTCCTGGATTTTTCAATCGATTCCTCATACTTAGAAAATTTCTCATAGTTCATCGCACTCCATGATCTCTTGACACTTAGTCAATTTTTGAGACTCCTATCATGGGTATGTGGGACATCCTTGTCTGATCGATTGTATTATTCTTGGTACTTAGTCATTTCTTCAAAGTCTCTTGGTATTTATTCATTCTTGATACTTAGCCAATTCTCGAGATTTCACTATGGGTCATGGGTCTACAACATTTCCCCGACTCTATATCTGTGACCTCATACATTCAATTGATTCTTGACAGTTATTCGATTTTCAAACTCCTACTATTATCACATATAGTTTTCAACGGTAGCAGGTCGTCTGAGTCTGTGGTCTGCACAGGAAGCATCCAAACGCAGCACTCAAGAGCAGCCCATTTTGGGCTCAAAATACAAACAACCGATAGGTTCATTTTTCAACAGCGGAGATCCCATGTGAAACTCATATTAGTGCCCCCTGTGATTTTGGAATTATAAAGTTGCGCGAGTTTTAGCGCCAGAGCAGAAGCTCAGGATTTAAAGATAAAGCAAAGGTTAAGTCTCAACCATCGAATCTCATTGGGGAGAGATCGACGGTGGGGAAACATTGCGGAAATCGAGACACCATAGGATTGTACGAGTTATTCATCCAAAAAGTCTGAAGACCCGAAATCCAGAGCCAATATGGGTCATCGATCTCAAATCAACGAGAGTCACATCAGCAGACTTCCGAAGTCCCAAAACCCAGAGTAAATATGGACCATTGATCAAAGGGACAAGCAGCGCCAGATCTAAGCTACGGAAAAAGTCACTATGGGATTTTCCAGTGGAGGAGTGTGCAAAAATCCCAAAGATCCAAAGTTCGAAGTTAATCTCGGCCATCCAAAGCGAGGGGACATGTGGCGCCAGATATAAACAGCAGATATGCGGCACTATGGAAAATCATAGGATTCATACATTCAAAACTCTTGAGGCTCAAAGCAGCAGAGTAAATCTGGGTCTTCGATCTCTAGAGGATGCATGTTAGCAGATTGTGAAGTCTAGAGCATAGTACTCCGGAAGAAAGAAATTAAGCGAATACGAAGGACTCTTGAAGAGACAACACCCAAAGTAGATCTTAGCCATCCATGGAAGAGGAAGCGTGGCAGAAGATCTGTCAATCTAGAGGAAGGTTACTCTAGGAAAATGTTAAATTTATGGAGCCAGAACTCCCGAAGGCCGGAGCGTTGGAGTTTGTTCGAGTTGTTGGATCGAGGAGGACAGGTGTCAGGAGATATGACACTCCGTAAGATGTTTTTTTTCGTAGGTTTGTGATTATGGAAGTTTGAAAGAAGTCAGAGAACGGAATCCCGAAGCCAATCTAAACCATTGATTCATTGTGGACGCGTGTATCAGATTACTCATTTCGGAGGTCATACACTCTGGGAGAAGGGGGTGCTTTGAAATCTCAGAACTCCAGAAATGTGGAGTTCTAAAGGGCCTTTTGAATAAGCATCGGGTCTCATCCTAACGTCACATTGGAATGAGGCCAAAGACACATGGTGCTCATCCATCGCTCCATGTTCAAGGCTCTTAAATGCCAAATTTGGCTTCATCTCTAAGCATAGTTAAAGGGGTCTTGGAGTTGGCAGGCGGATAAACTTTAGCAAGGACACTAAATTGGTAGGGCTTCCCAAATCATGGAACATGACTAGATCAATGACCATGCTTCATTGCGGGGACGCAACTTGTTCGAGCGTTAAAATCCTTGAGCGGTCCCACAATCAAAACCATGGTATAGTAAAAGAGATACCTGGAATTTGGTGGTGGATTGCGGGCTCAAAAGTGGTGTGGATCCAAACCATTTTTGATGGCCCCGCAACCATGTTATTATATAATGAAAAAACTGAGAGCAACACTTGGCCACCCCCTAGGCATTAAGCCTCACCCCGATCCCGAGGAGAGATCAATCAAGAAAAGAGGGACTAGTAGCTAAAACCTTAGCTCAGTCCAATAAATAGAAATCATGGAGGGTTTGGCCATGGAGATAGAAGATTGTCAGCCCGAGGTACCACAAAGAGCAGTTTCTCCTACATGCCCATACTGACCAGAGTTTCCTTCTGATAGAAGGAACAAGAAAAACAAGAGAAGACATACGGCACTCGAAAAGAGGCACCCAAGCAGCAAGACATGTCTATTGTTTTGACTATAAATACATGAGATTAATGATATGAGTGGGGCTTGTTTTCCAGAGGCTGGAGAGCCGATAGAGTTTTAAGAGCAGTGCTTTGTATGTTTCATTTTGGAATCCTGAGCGCTTGGATTGTAAATATCATGTTATTGAAGATTCCTTTGAGTTGTTTTTATCAAACCGTCTTCTTAGTTTACATATTGTTTATGTTTTCTTTTTTGGATGTAATCTCTCTAATTTATGGATTCCTGAGTTGGTGGAGGATCTGCTGTCATCTTGCCCATATTTCATGGTTCAACAAACATTTTCTGTTTCTCATTCTGGTCTATATGTAATCTCTCTAATTTATTGATTCCTAAGGTGGTGGAGGATTTGTTGTCATCTTGCCCATCTTTCATGGTTCAATAGACGTTTTATGTTTCTCTTTCTTTTCTGGATGTAATCTCTCTGATTTATGGATTCCTGAGGTGGTGGAAGATCTATTGTCATCTTTCCCATATTTCATGGTTCAACAGACATTTTTTGTTTCTTCTTGTTTGGATCATTGTAAACCCTCTAATTTATGGATTCTTGAGGCGGTGGAGGATCTGTTGTCATCTTGCCCATCTTTTATGGTTTATCATTTAGACACCTTATGTTTTCCTTCTCCTCATCACCACATAAAACTTTTGTTTGATAGGTACCTTAAATGTCTTCATTATTCATGATACTTATGACTCCATGCCCAATGGTCCATCACTGATCTACAGTGATACTTGTTCTCTTCTCCTCTCCTTGCAGTCTCGTTGAGCCACCCACTCGAACCATTTTAATCCATTTTAGCTTCTTTTTTTATGGGTATTGGGCTTATCCTCTTGCATTCGAAGGGTGATTCTCATTGCTAACATTAATGGCATTGTTTCCAGGGATGAAAGTCAATATATATTCTCTGGGAGAACGGAAATGAATATATCCAGTTTTAGATGGTGAACTGAAGATGGACACAATATTCCGACTACTTATATTTCACCATGGTGACTCCATTATTCAGAATATGTTGGTGACTCCACTGGAAGGTGAAAAATAAAATGGCTATGGAGGTTATCCTAGCCAGGAGGTTTTCCCAGCTAGATTTCTCATCCATAATTGGTTATCCGCACACCTCATGCCTCTAATTGATGAATGGCAAGATCTCCTACCAAGATTTTATGAAAGTAAGAATGACAACTCTCTTAAACATGTTATAGAATTTCATGCTTTGATACAACAACTTGACATCCATCATGAAGACATACGAATGAATATGTTCATGTACTCATTAGAGGGAGATGCTCGTGAGTGGTATCGATCCTTGCCCCCTGCTAGCATCTCCTCCCTGGCAGAGTTTCATGCAGCTTTCAATATTCATTGTCAAAAGTTTTATTCCTCTGAGTTAATTTTTCATAGATGTTGTGAGGAGTATAAAGACTGCTTTCAGGATATAGTTGATTCTTATGAAGGATGTGAGAATGAATAAGATGCATTAGATGAGGAATCAACTCTTTCTCTTCCCTATTCATCTCAATCAGATGAAAATTTTGTTTGCTTCTCTTATGAAAAAAATGCAAAGAATATTTATGTTCATGAAATAGATGTTTTTGGCAGTCCTTCTTATGATGAATAAATCATTTCAAATACTAACCAAAAACAACCAATTTTTGATGAATATCCCAGTGAAGATGATGAAGAGAAGAGATTTTTCATGGCTTCTTTGGAACCTTTTAGCATGGTTCTTGTATATGATAATTATGGATCTGATCCTTGGGAGAGCCATGAAGGAGAAATGGAAGAGCTAAATGTGTAGCTTATCTCATCTCCAGCAATTATAAATGATCAACATGTTAAAGAGAAACATCCATCCATTGATATACGTGAGGAGATTTCTTACCATCAGCTAGCAGATGTTATCAGAGAAGAAAAAAGAGAAGTGGATCAGCAGCCTACATCAACCTTTCACTCACCTGTGCTTTCTACATACATTCAACCATGTGTGAGAAACTATAAAGCAAAGTAGGCTTTCTTTTACCAGCCTAGCATGTTTTGTCACCTATTTTATGACCCTGTAAGGGAGTACATGGAGTTTCATTTCCTCAATGTATTAAAGCCTCCCAGCTTTATCTTACCTTCATCATTAGGAGGAAACCTGAAGAATGTAATCAATTTGTTGTCAAATTTTTATTGTCCCTTGCTGATCAGTGACAGAGTAAATAAGTTTTCAGTTAGGGAGTTACTTCAATGGCTATGGTGAAAGTTTGTTTTCACCTAGCACATTGTAAAAATCAGTTAGTATAGGATTGTACATAAATAATCTCCTTCTGGAGCATGTGTGTTTTTTTCTTTTTAAGTTAAGTAGTGTACAAATCGACATGTTGTTCTCGGTGAAATTTTTTTGAGCTCGACTCCATAACCCAATAGCTAAGGCACTGGAATTGCTTGTTCTTGGTAGCTCGCAGGGAACATGGCATCCCCCATGGAGCCAAATGTTATCACATATAGTTTTCAAGGGCAGAAGGTCATATGAGCCTGTTATCTGCATAGGAAGTGTCCAAACACAACACTCAAGAGAAGCCCATTTCAGTCTCCAAATACAAACAACCGACAGGTTCATTTTTCAATGGTGGAGATCCCCTATGAAGTTCATATTAGCGGCCCCTGGGCTTTCGGAATTATAAAGTTGTGTGAGGTTTATCTCCAGAGCAGAAGCATGGAATTTAAATATCAAGAAAAGGTTAATTCTCGACCGTCGGATCTCATTGGGGAGAGATCGACGATGGGGAAACATTGCAAAAATTGGGACTCCAGAGGATTGTAAGAGTTATTCATCCAAAAATTCTGAAGTCCCGAAAGCCAGATCCAATATGGGTCCTCTATCTCAAATCAATGGGAGTCATTGATCTTTGCAGCCGCATCATTGGACTTCTGAAGTCCCTAAACCCAGAGAAAATATGGGCCATCGATCAAAGGGACACACGACGCCAGATCTGAGTTGTGGAAAAAGTCACTGTGGTATTTCCAGTGGAGGAGTGTGCAAAACTCCCGGAGATCCGAAGTCTGAATTTAATCTCAGTCATACAAAGCAAGGGGACATGTGGCGCCAGATATGAACTGCGGAGATGCGACACTTCAGAAAATTGTAGGATTCATACATTCAAAACTCTAGAGGCCCGAAGCAGCGGAGTAAATATCGGTCGTCGATCTCCAGAGGATGCGTGTCAGTAGATTGTGAAGTCCAGAGTATAGAACTCCGGAAGAAAGAATCTAAGTGAATATGAATCACTTCTGAAGAACCAACACCCATAGTAGATCTCAACCGTCTATGGAAGAGGACGTGTGGCAGAAGATTTGTCAGTTCGGAGGAAGGTTACTCCAGGAGAATGATAAAGTTATGGATCCAGAACTCCCTAAGGCTGGAGTGCTAGAGTTTGCTCGAGCCATTGGATCGAGGAGGACAGGTGTCAGGAGATCCAACACTACAGAAGATGCTTTGTTTCAGAGGTTTGTGATTATGGAAGTTTGAAAGAAGTCGGAGCATGAAATTCTGAATCCAATCAAAACCATTGAGTTGTTGTGGACGTGTGATGTCAGATTGATCATTGTGGAGGTCATACACTCTGGGAGAAGGGGGTGCTTGGAAATCTCAGAACTCCTGAAACGCGGAGTTCTGAAGCACCTTTTGAATAAGCATTGGGTCTCATCCCAAGGTCACATTGGAGAGAGGCGAAATACACATGGCGCTCATCCACTACTCCACATTCAAGTCTCTTAAATGCCAAATTTCGCTTCATCTCTAAGCATATTTAAAGGGGTCCTGGAGTTGGCAGGCGGATAAACTTTAGTAGGGGCACTAAATTGGCAGGGTTTCCCAGATCGTGGAATGCGACTAGATCGATGACCATGCTTCATTGCGGGGATGCAACTTGCTCGAGTGTTAAAATTCTTGAGCAGTCCCACAATCAAAAACATGGTATAGTAAAAGCGATGCGTGGAAGTTGGTGGTGGATTTCGGGCTCAAAAGAGCTGAGGATCCAAACCGCTTTTGATGGCCCTACAATCACATGCTTATATAACGACAAATTTGAGAGCATCATGTGGTCGCCCCCTAGGCGTTAAGCCTCACCCCAATCTCGAGGAGAGATCAATTAAGGAAAGAGGGACTGGTAGCTGAAACCTCAGCTCAGTCCAATAAATAGAAAGCATGGAAGGTCTGGCCTTGGAGACATAAGACTGTCACCCCAGGTACCATAGAGAGTAGTTTCTCTTGCATGCCCATACTGACCAGAGTTTCCTTCTGACAGAAGGAACAAGACAGACAAGAGAAGACATATGACACTGGAAAAGAGGCGCCCAAGTAGTAAGACATGTCTATTGTTTTGACTATAAAGACATGAGATGAATGATATGAGTGGGGGGTGTTTTTCAGAGGTCGGAGAGCTGAGAGAGTTTTAGGAGAAGTTCTTTGTATGCTTCATTTTGGAAGCCCAAGGGATTGGATTGTAAATATCACGTTATTGAAGATTCCTTTGAGTTGTTTTTATCAGACCATCTTCTTAGTTTAAATATTGTTTATGTTTTCTTGTCTGGAAGTAATCTCTCTGATTTATGGATTCCTGAGGCGGTGGAGGATATGTTGTCATCTTTCCCATATTTCATGGTTCAGCAGACATTTTTTGTTTCTCGTTCTGGTCTGGATGTAATCACTCTGATTTATAAATTCTTGAGGCAGTGGAGGATCTATTGTCATCTTTCCCATCTTTCATGGTTCAAAAAACGTTTTCTATTTCTCTTTATTGTTTAGATGTAATCTCTCTGATTTATGGATTCCTGAGGTAGTGGAGGATCTATTTTCATCTTTCATGGTTCAACAGACGTTTTCTGTTTCTTCTTATCTGGATCATTGTAAACCCTCTGATTTTTGGATTCTTGAGGCGGTGGAGGATCTGTTGTCATCTTGCCCATATTTTATGGTTTATCATTCAGACACCTTATGTTTTCCTTCTCCTCATCACCACATAAAACTTTTGTTTGATAGGTAGCTTAAATGCCTTCATTATTCACGATACTTATGACTCCATGCCTAATGGTCCATCACTGATCTGCAGTGATACTTGTTCTCTTCTCCTCTCCTTCCAGTCTCGTTGAGCCACCCACTCGAACCATTAATTTTAATCCATTTTACCTTTTTTTTAATGGGTATTGGGCTTATCCTCTTGCAGTCGGAGGGTGATTCTCAGTGCTAACACCTACCACGAGTCTCTTACACTTAGTTGATTTTTTAACTCTCACCACGGGTCCACATAATTTTTTTTCTTCTCTTATTCATGAACTCATCCATTTCTCGAGACATCTTTGTCCATCCAATTCTTGGTAGTTAGTCATTTTCAAGATCTCATCGCAGGCCACGGGTCTACAACATTTTCCCGATTCTTGTTGCCTCGTCCATCCGACAAATTCTTGATACTTAGCCAATTTTTGAGACATCTCTATCCGACTGATTCTTTCTTGATACTTAGTCAATTCTTTGAAATCCTACCGTGGGTCTATTATATTTAGTCGGTTTTCAACATGTTACCAAGGTTCTGTGGGTTTGCGCTCATTTCTTCACATACTCTCGATTCCCCGTCGTGCTCACTATCTCCGCGAAATCTTGATACTTAGTCATTTTTTGAGATCTCTTGTTCTAATGTTGCAAATGAAGTGGCTTCCACATTGACATATTCTTCATCTACACTGGATGATGTGGCATCGGTACATGTCCTGACACATGCCACTGCACGTGGCATATGTAGAGCTTCTTTTTATGGTGATGATGTGGACTTCCTCTGATGTGGCATTCATATAACTAGACACATGGCACTGATGAGGTTTCTATCATGGCGTTGACATGGCTGAGTTGGCCCACCGAGCATTAGACCTAAATCTTTTGATCTTCACCGTTGATCTCTAGAGATGAACGGTCAGGATTTAACATGTTTTGAGTTCAAAGTTCTCCACAACAAAAATTAATGCCTTGCACATAGTTCCATAACTCTTCTATTCATTTCAAGTTGCATAAAAATGCTTTTGTAATATAAACCCTTCGAAGACACGTTGCCTTGTGAATGTGGGATATGTCATTGTCACCATTTCTTTAGTCTAGTTAACCGAGATAGTTCTTACTAGGTTTATTGTTCTACAACAAGACTCTTCCACGAGATTGTCTCGTCCATCCTACTCCTCGATTTCATCCAGTCGCCATTATTCTTTAAACCTGTGTAGCCAGAGTTCAATCTGTTTTATTTACGCACAGTCACTTCATCTTCAGAGTAAACAAAGAACACTTGCATAAATTTAACAGTGCATAGTCATCACATAGGGTCATTCTCTTCTTCCTTTGTCTCATTTTCTAGATGCTTCCTTTGTTTTCATTTCATTCCTCTTTTCCTTCATTCACACAGAGTCACGCACGACGCTTCTTGATCTCCTCTTTGGTTGTAGCAGTTTGAATGATTCATCTATCCTCTCTCCTTCATGCACATAGGGTAGATATGCAGTAACCGTCTAGATGTTTCCTCTATCTGTCCATGGATTCATGTCTGGTTCGATCCTTGGACCTGTCATTTGCAGGGTCATTTTTTATTTTTCATAGTCTATCTCCCTTTATTTTCTCATGGATTCACTCATAATTGATATCAATGGAAATTAAATATACATAAGCTTATCGACTCATAAATAGATAGTATCCCCTTATCATTGACAATGGTTAGTCTCACCTTTCTTGTGATATCAATTATGACAATACTCAGTGTCCCCTTGCCTGTGATATCAATGAAATCCTTTGACATCAATGAAAACACAATTTCCAACACTTATTCAAGGTAGACGAACATAGGACTATCACAAACCCAATCGTAGAGGTTATCATTGAGTTGATCACATAATTTTGAAGAAGTCTTGAGACAAACTCTTGGGAGACTTAGAAGAACCCTTCACAAGTAAATTGAATATACTTGGAGGGACATCCATAGTTGGGTCCCATGCATATGGTAATGACACCGAGAGGGAGCCCAAGACCAATAGAATGAAGGATAGACTTGTTATCTTCGAGAAGACTGTTGAGCAGATGACAGTCATTATGTGACTACATGGTGAAAATATCGATTAGATGGAGACTGAGATATGTAGGATGAAGCATGGGTTTAATGAATTCATCCAGGAATGTTAGGAAACCGCAAATGTGATTATTGACACCTTGAATGATGATGTTCAAGATAGACTCAAGGAAGTAGAGGATGCACTTGCCTTAGTTACATAGAAGTTAAAAGACCAAGATGACACCATCGCATTGTTGAAACAATATTTGGATAACAAACAAAGCTCTACTGCCATGCTGATTTGGATAAAGATAAAGGAACCCAAGCTATATGAAGGTACTCTCAACGCTAATTTGTTTGGAAACTTTTGTTGGGACATTGAGCAATACTTGGAGCAATTGAACAAAACTTCATAGGAATCTAAGGTGAACCCTACAACAATGTTCTTAACATGAACTGCTAAACTCTGGGGGAGGAACTTGGTGGAAGAATTAGCAGCTGGGAGAATCATTGAGAATACCGAAAACTGGGTAGAGATGAAAGAATCCTTGAAGGCACAGTTTAGTCTGGGGAACCAAGCATGGATCGTGAGATATCCATTGTTGGATCTCAAGCACGCTGGTAAGATCCAAGCTTACATCAAGGTGTTCATGGGGCTCATGTTGGAGATCAGATACATATCGGAAGAAGACATAATTTTCCACTTCATGAATGGTTTGCAATAATGGGCGTAGAGTGAGCTACGATGGCAGAATGTGTAGAAACTTGCAGCAGTAATCACCACAAAAAAAAAAATTTGGACTTTCAGGGTGAACCCAAGACAGGTCCTAGGAACAGTGAGAAAAACCAAGGTGAGAAGCAATAGTAAGGGAAGGGGAAGAGGAAGTACAAAGGAAAAACAAAGACATCCAAGGGAAGCGAAGACAATTCCAAGCAAACAGACAGGAAAGAGAAGAAGTCGATTTCATCTTAGATTTGTGCCAAGGAGAACTGTGCAAAGAATTATCCCTTGAAACAAAAGTTGAATGCTTTAGAGAAGGTAGAAAACCCATATGTTGGAGTCTTACAGGTCTTGAACGTTGTCATGGAGGGTGAATCCACAGAGGGTAAAGATAAATATGAGATGAAACTTTTCTATGTGCAGGTCGAAATCAATGGGAAGTTAGTGATAGTTGTGGTGGACAGTGGGGAAACTCATAACTTCTTGAGGGAAGACATGGTGCAGAGGCTTGGGTTGGATTCTAAACCAATGTAGACAACCTTCAATATAGTCAATGTAGGTGTAGAGAGAGTCACTAGTATAGCCAAGGATATCTCGTTGAATCTTGGTGATTGGTGTGGAAGGATGAGTTTTACCATTGTTACTATGAGTGATTTTGAAGTTGTGTTGAGATAGGAGTTCATGAGGAAGAAAAAGGAAACACCTATTCCTCACATGAACAATTTGGTCATTTTCTCAGGACAGAATCCATGTTTGATTCCTATGATAAGGAAGAGAGAAGGCATGCAGATGTCTTCCTTGCAAATGGTTGTTGCAGACAACCAGAGTGGGAAACCTTGTGGAAATGAACTTGGACGATCTAGGGTGATGATTGGACAGTATAACACGGAGAATGAAAGGAATATTGTGTCAGTGGAATGGAGGCTTTCCAATGTTGAAGAGATAGTTGGATATCTAGCTAATATAGTGGATGGGTTGGCTAATTTCTATTTGAAAGTTGATGAATTGTAGCGAAGATCAGAGGAAGACACCAAGATGAGGATGTCAGAGCAGTTTGTTGAACAGGAGCAGAGACCATCCACGGACCAAGAGGATGTGAGGGGGACACAACAACCTTAGTGGAGGAGAACCAAGGGAGAGGCGAATTCCTCGTCTAGAAAAATTGGACATGATGGATGGATGTATGAGAGCTAGAATGACTCATGGAGGGTTGAGAAGGAAAAATCGGTTCAAGTGTACCGTTACTTATGTACATAACACAAAAGTATGATGAATCTCCATCAATTGCATTGAGATATATTGGAGATGAAGGAGATGGCCCAACCAACCATCCCCCTTCACCTTCAAACTAGACTGAAACATGTTGGCTCACTATCTCGGTGGAAGGTAGTGACGCCAATGGGGTGCCTTGAGGAGGCTCCTTAGTGAAACCTGTTGAGAATGCAGTGGGTGACTTGACAAGTTGGAGGAAACGAGGAGTTGCATATGTGACGAGTTTGTGGATAGAAAAGGATGTTTGAACATGAATATGTGAGTTATTGAGAGAGAGAGGAATAATGATTTGGCTAGCTACCCAATCAACCGAAGCCACAATGGGATCCAACACATGGAAGTATGGGTATATGGACCAAAGTATAGAAGCAACAATAAGTCAGAGAGTAGCGACACTTCGTAGAATCATGTAACTTCCTAAAGGGAGTTTTCCTTGATGACAATAGTTGAGGAGACAACAATTATTGAGTGGCGACAAGATCAATAGATGGGGAAGATATGTCATAGAGTTCAACAAATGTTGTTGGGGACAACAACTTGGAGTGGGGGAGGATGTAAGGTCTCCCACGACACCAACCGAGCACTCGTACTCTTTTAGCAGAATTCAGGGCGAGTTGGGTAAGAGAACATAGACAACATGTGATCGGTTGGGAAACAAAGACATGTGGGTGTGAGCATGGACACCTTGGGTGCACAATAGTGATGTGAGACACCAAGATGGAACACACCTTACTTTCCTTAGAGCGATTGACAGAGACTTGGGTCATGTTTGGGAAAGGGAAGGGAAACTTGGGAGCATTCCCAAGGAGTGGGCTCATCTTCCCTTAGCAACATGGGCCATCGGAGAGGTTGGACGACCCCATCGACACACCCACGAGGAGTCACACCGATCGACACAAGAGAACGCACAAGGCAAGGGATGCATGCCCAAGGATGGGGAACGTTAGTCCAAGAGACATGACGGTTGGTGGGTGTGCGAGCCTTTTTGGGTGCACTGGGTCCATGGAGGGGCACAACGAGTCATTTGAGTGTGGGTTCGCGAAGGGGTGACACACGCCCAAAGGATGTGACGTTTCACATTAGTTACCCTTGGAGTCCCTATAAGAGCACAAGGGTGCACAACCAAGGAAGGAAGATTTGGCAAGATATTTTGGGAGAACAAGTCTGAGGCAAGGTTATGAGGCAAGGCAGAATTGAGGTAGTCAAGGATGGAATACAAGTAGCCAAGGGTGGGACACTCTAAGATATTTTTGGGAAGTTTTGAAATGCAGGTTTGTTGGAGACATGTGTAAGAACCATCACGATGCCACACACCCTTAAGAGGTAAACGATCACAATATTTGAACAAGCATCCTATGGGGTCATGACAATTGGGGTTATAAGGATCTTTAGATGCAATTTTGTTGCAATTATTATATCTTTCATAACTATTTCTACTAATTAAAAAGAGCATAAAGATTTATATTCTTGAAATGGTGGGCATGCTATTTTGAGATTCAAATTTCAATCTCAATATTTCTTGTGAATACAATGTGTTATGCTTATAGAATTGAGTGATTAAGTGATTTAACCATAATGATATGATAATGCATGTAAAACCATTATCATTTTGCTTATAAAATTGAATGATTAAGTGATTTGAAATATTGATTTGTGAGAGATGCTCTTTAATCAAAATAACCCAAAATTCACAACTAATCCTATTCACTCATTCATGCATTCATTGGATTTGAGTCTTGGTGGGTGGCTTGACATGCTACTATCTTCACCATTGAACCACATGACACTATCAACCAAAACCGCAATTAATATTAAAATAGGGATATTGCACTTTCAAGAAAGCTTAAAATATAAAAGAATCATCGAAATATTTACTTGGCTTTATTGTGATAGTTAAATCTATAATACTTTTGGGGTGGAAAAGCATGATTTTTATTTGACTTAATATACCTTAGTTATTTACAATATCTATGAACACTTGGACAACACTAGTCCCTTCACATAATATTCTATGTTCACATCACGTAAATAGATTGAATATTAAAGATATTCAAGTTTTCAAGATAACATGGTTAAATTTTGGTTTTAATGTCTTTAACAATTTAATTGGGTTAATATTATTATATTGATTTTTTTATTAATGAAAGTGAAGGTCTAGCAATGCCTTACTTTTTATAGAACAAACAAACATTACTTTTTAAAATTAAATAATATATGACTTTGCACCAATTAAACTGAATAATGACAAGCCAGTGATACTTAATAAAAAGCTAAGGATATAATAGATATCATATCAAATAGTGGCAAGATTTGTGTTTGCTAACCTTGTATTCGACAAGCATTGCTCAAAGTATCATGAACAACTTTGTTAGTTCATATTTTTCCATGATGATTTTTTTTTGTTTGGTATAGTATAAGATTTTACTTTTTGGGGAACTATATAAGGTATTACTACTAGTACATGTTTATTTTATGTGTCAAGTTTTATGGATTTTTTTTTTTGTGTGTATGATTTTCACTTATTGTGATGTGTATATTGCATTTTATTTCATTTTGAAGATAGTGCAATCAAAAATATGTAAGTGGGGTATATATTTCATCAAAGATGTTAAGAATTTGAGCCTAGGTTTAATTATTGTTGTTTTTGCTAGCACATCCACAAGCACAAGCATATACTCCAACATAAGATTGGTGAGAATTGAACCTCGATGGGGGTAATATCAATTTCTTGATTGCGTCGCTTCAACAAACCACCATTGACAAACTTTATTGATATTATAACTAAACCCTATACAAATCAATGTAACCTCCTAAGAATAGAGTGAATAACTCAAAATTGGTTTATACTTGCATCCAACTATCATAAATACTGACAGACAAAGCTCCTTTTAACAACATGCTAAAGTCTCATAGACTAACCCCCTTCTAACATTGGAGTATCATATCGACATCAAACATCATAACTCCCTTTTTTCGAATTGCGTTTGGGGCTTTGTTGGAATGTTATATTATCTTTTATATCATCTCAGAATTATTATCTCGTGCTTTTTTACTGTTAAATTAATGTAATAGTATGGTCTTAATGCCTTGAATTTACAACTTGAGGAAATTAGATGCCTTCCACATAGTTATTACTCGCTCAATGATACAAAATTATTAATAGCTAAAGATTATGGAATTACATGTTTTTCCATATTCATTTACTACTTTGTAATATTGTATGCACTAGTTAGTAGATTTAAATGAAAATTGTGATGTTTCATGATAAAAAATTTAGTGTTACATTATGAAATGACCTATACAAAACAATAATTTTCCATTCTTCATATCTTGTTTGTAGGTAAATTTGTCAAAATTTAATACATATCAAATTTTTTAAATTTTTTATTAAAAAAGCTAAACAAATAAATATCTTGTTATTTAATACCATAAATTATTTATATTTAAATGAAATAAAATAATTTTAATAAAGTTAATAAATTTATTAAAATTAAAATAGTATTAAATAAATAATATCATGTTATTTTATACAATAATTTATTTTATTTATAAGAAATAGAATAAATTTTTATTTTTATTTTAACAAGAACAGGTAGGTTTTTTATATAATAAAAAACAGTGGTTGAGCCACAAGAAGTTTACAACTTAAACGCCTGAGACTTAACTAGATCTTTCCAAAACCCAAATAACTAACAGCTTGTAGAGACAAAATCAGGCTTATACAATCTGGAGCTAAAATTAACACCAATCAGAAACTAAACGCTAGAAACTAGAACCCGAATAACTGTAATTAGCAACAACATTCCCTTCTTTCTTCTTGGATGTCATCAGTTGATCTCCCCGGTGCCTATGCTGCTCCTCAGATAGCTTACGCACCTCAGTCTCCACCTTGTGAATCCTGTCTTGCAGAGTGTCTATTTTCTCAAACGGCCTAGTCTCAATCTCATCCAGACGATTGCCCTCAAGCTCATCTAGCTTCTGGAGAATTTGGCCAAGGCGGCGAACCCTCCTACGAAAAGTGATAATCTTGGCTTCCCTTTCTGCCCATGGGTCCGATGAGGAGGAACCTGAGCCTTCGTTGGATGCCATATACCCAGAATAGAGGAACAAAAAACGTCGGGAAAGACCCAAATCACAGCTTCCAATTCCAAAAGATCCGCTCGATCCAATGCACAGAGTCCTGTGCAAATTAATTAACAGATTCTGCCTGAGAAGTCTCAAATCTATGTTCAGAGCTCCCCCAAGACAACTCAGAACGCTCCTGAGATCATTTGAAGCAATGCGCCTAGGGTAAAATACAAAGACTAAGAGCATTATTTAGTTTAAGAGATCCCTTGCTTAGGGAGACAGCTTCATTAGCTACTTGATTCGCTATTCCATAATGAGTACGAAGAACATGATAAAACCCAATGTCACAAAACTTTGGCAGCATAGCTAGAATGCATTTCATCATTTGCTTCAGATGACAGGAAGACGGAAGATTACGAGTGATGACCGCTTGAATGATCATTCTAGAGTCCCCCACAACCGTTAGCTCAGTAATTCCCAATTGCGAGGCTTGGTTCAATCCCTGCCATAACGCAAGAGCCTCCGCCACATTATTGGTTTCCGTTCCTAAGCCCCAGGAAAACTTCAGAATCAAATTTCCTCCGGGATCAAAAAGCCCCCCTCCCCCTCCTGCCTTCCCTGGATTTCCTTTTGAAGCACCATCAAAAAACAACAAGTGTCTTCCTACTTTTTTTTTCCAGATCAGGAAATCAGTGTCATTCTTCCTAATTTCCCAAGCCTGCAACTTGGGGGCCTGACCTGAAGCAGAGAGTTTACCTGGATTCAAGGGAAGGAACCAAGATTCTTCCAGGGAGTTGAGAGGGGAACAAATGAATTTAGAAGGCTGAGAACGAAGAAAGTCACCCATCAAAGCTTTAATTTTGACCTCTACCTGAGGGGGGCTAGAGAAGACACCACGAAAGATCCTATTATTTCGTTCAAGCCAAAGTTTCCAGCAGATAAATTTTGGGAGAATCAGCCAGGAGAATCCTAAAAAGTCTTTCAAATGTGAAGAAACAGGGGAGGTAAGGGCCCAATTACTGAAAAGAGAGGAGACATCTTCATACTGCAAAGAAGTTGACCAAGGGGAGGTCATAAGGGCCCAGACTTATTGGGTGAAGGGGAAAGAGATAAAGAGATGGGAGGTCGTCTCTTCATCAGCCAAATAGAGAGGACAACGGGAGGGGCCTTCCCAGCCTTTCCGGCGAAGAACCTCGGCTGTAAGAGCACTATTGTGAGCCAATAACCAAGCAAAATGATCAACTTTGGAAAGAGATTTAAAAGACCAGACAAACTTCCAAACCACAAGAGAAGAGGGCACATGGGGAATAACCTTGATGCGTTTGTACCCTTCGGCTACTAAATAAATCCCTGTTTGGATCCCCAGCCCCTAGCATCCTTCAGATGATTATCTATAGGAGATTTCCCCTGCAAACAA
This sequence comes from Picea engelmannii, assembly GCA_009831015.1. NCBI lineage: Eukaryota > Viridiplantae > Streptophyta > Pinopsida > Pinales > Pinaceae > Picea > Picea engelmannii. The sequence goes on along the minus strand of ML781127.1, from coordinate 169,402 downwards.
AGGAAAAGAAATGATTGTTCATTTAATAAATGAGACGGACAGTCCGGAATTTCCCATCCTGCCCACAGCTGTTTGTCATCCAGAGTCCAACTGGAAATGTCTGATAACGTAGTTTTCTCGATACTTGAGAGGTATCTCCTTATCCCTTCCATTCCTTCCATAGTCCCAAGAGGGGGTTGTCCGAGGATGGAGTCTTACCATATCCTGATTTTCTTACCATTTCCCGGGATCCAAGTAAGAGCTTGAGAGAAGAAGGTCAAAGCTTTAGAACAAAGGGAAAACAAGGGAGATCCCTTAACAACTTTCGGACCCTTATCCAAACATCGAAGTCTTGATCCAGAAAAATATCTTTTCTAGAGCACCTGCTTACACCAGGTAGAATTCTCGGTGACCATATTCCATAGCAACTTTGCTCCCAGGGCTAAATTTTGAGCACGAAGGTCTCGAAGCTGCAGACCTCCTTCCAACAAGGAAGTTGTGACCTTTGTCCAGTTAACCAGAGGGAGTCGATTTTCATTATGCTTCCCCCCTTTCCACAGGAATCTCCACAGGAGCACTTCAATTTTGCCAAGAACTGTACTTGGGGCTAGAAGAAGAGAGCCTTGAAAGACTGGCATACTAGCAAGAAATGATTTAAGGAGCACAGTTTTCCCTACTAAGTTCAGCCATGATGCTCCCCAAGCTTTGATTTTTGCTTGTATCTTTTCAATCAACGAGCCCCAACTGGAGACTTTCGGCTTAGCTTTGAAGATTGGGATTCCCAAATAATTGAAATCTATCCATAGGTAATTACCTTCAATATGCAGAATTTGAGCCAGATTTTGCAATTCAATCAGGGAGCAATTCCAGCTATATATTTGAGTCTTGGAATAATTAATTAGGCTTCCTAACCGATTTGAATTTCTTTGCCACATTTGTACTCGCTCCTCCTAGGAGAAAAGTGTCATCAGCAAACTGAGTATGATTAACCTCTTTGAACCCCCTGACGATCCTTAGTCCTAGCAGACCTTGATGGGTTCTACTGTATTCCAATTGAAAGCTAAGAGAAGTGGCTTGAATGGCATACAACAAGGAAGAAAGGGGACACCCTTGGCGCAGACCCTAAGAGGCCTGGAAAAATTCAGCTGCTCTTCCATTTACAAGGGGGGCAATCCAGGGCGTGCTTATACAGGCTTTAACCCAAGAGAGAACTCCAGGTTCAAATCCAAACCTTCTCATTACCTGAAACAAAAAGGCACGACGAACTCTGTCAAAGGCGTTAGTCAAATCCAATTTAATTACCATACAATTCTCCTTCCTGTTGATACTGGAGTGAATAGCTTCCTGAACAAGGACAATATTGTCAGAGATATGCCTTACTTGGATAAATCCTCCCTGGTTCTCAGGAATAATACCCGGAAAAACAGCTTCCAGCCTGTTGGCTAGAACCTTCGTGATAACTTTATATCCAATGTTGCAAAGGGAAATCGGACGAAATCTTGCAAAGCAAGAAGCTCCTTTTTCTTTAGGAATGAGAGCAAGAAAGGAGGAATTGGTTCCTCCTCCGATTTTATTGCATAGTTGAGACTTCTTGACCATTTTCAGAAGATCCCTGTGGATGATGGGCCAACAAGAGATGAGAAACCGGGTAGTGAACCCATTTGGCCCGGGGGCTTTATCAGGGCTCATACATTCAACAACAGATTTGACTTCTTCCAGAGAGACAGGACGCATAAGAAGATAATTGGAATGGGCTGAAACCAAAGAAGGGATAAGATCTAAAATTTCCATATTGCTGAGATCTAAGTTAGGAGATGACTCAGAATATATCTCCTTAAAGTGGTTATGAGCTGCTTTTTTAATTTCATCAAAGGCAGTGCGCTGATTTCCCAAATGTTCAATCTTAGGAACAGAATTAAAATTCTTTCCTATCTCATCTTGTTTGTGAAAAAACTTGGTATTTTTATCCCCTTCCTACAGACAATGGTTTCTTGATTTGATTTTCCAATAACTTTCTTTGAGTCTGCAGGCATCATGCAATTTATTGTGAAGAAGTAATTCTTTATCCTTCATAGGTTGGTCCAGATAGCCTTCCGATTTGAAATGAAAGTCTTCCAATTCCTTCTCAGCTTCAAGCCTTTGCTGTTTTGGCGTTTTATGCTGTCTAGCCCAATCTTTCAAAGTTTTTTTCAAGATTCGTAGCTTTTCTTCCCAAACATGGAAAGCTGACCCTCTAACATTAGTGCTCCAGGCTAGTGCTACAATGTCATAGAAACCGTCCATGGAGATCCAAGAGGGAATGAATCTAAAAGGGATAGGTCCCAGATTTTTATCTTTGACAAAGGAGAGCGCTATAGGCTTATGATCAGAAGCACTAAAAGCTATAATAGAAGAAACAGGATCCATCCCTTGGAGATGAAGGGAATGTTGGACCAAAAACCGATCCAGAGGGGCAGCAATATGTCCTGGGCCTAGCCTTCTATTTGTCCAAGTGTAAATCCCTTTAACAGGCTTAATATCCTCCAGATCCCATTCAGCTATAAGGTCTTCCACCCACTCCCTAGCCGGATCTCTAATCACATTTCCTCCTCTTTTTTCAAGGGCGGAAAGGGTTAAGTTAAGATCACCTGCTACAATATAATTATCAAGATGAGAGTCTACCATATGATCATTTAGAGAGTTCCAACAATATTGCTTCTCGGAGAGAGCAATGGGTGCATACACATTAAAGATGCTTAACCGGAGATTAGTGTCTTTAAATAGAATTTCAGTGAAAATCCAATGAATATTGGTTACCAAGCTTACTAATTCAACCTTAGAAGGATCCCAGAGCATTGCCAGTCCTCCAGATGCTCCTCGAGAACTGACAACTATACATTGTGCATTAACCCAGAATGAATGAGCAGCCTGAAGGAAAGATTGCTCTTCCATTTTTGTCTCCTGGATAAGGAGGATATGAGGCATCGATATTCTGATAAGATCTTTCATAGATAACATTTTCGCTTTTCTTCCTAACCCCCTACAATTCCAGGAGACGATCTGCATTATTTACCTTTTGGATTGGACGCTACCCCTTTCGCAGCATTTCCCTGATGTCTGGTATTTCTGGGATTCAGGTGTTTTTCGATAGTAGACTGTACTCCGGCTAGCTTATCTTGGTAAGCAGTTGCTTCCCTTCTTTATTTATCTGTTTTCCTCCCTCTCTTATCTTTCTTAACCGACTTCATTTGATCTATGTCATCTTCCTCCGTATCATCCTCCTCTGAGCCTTCTTCAGATGCCATTTCCACATGAGGGTCCTCCTTGTCTTGTTGATCTGAGGATTCCACATTCATGATTTCTTTAACTTGAGATCCTTCACCCAGAGGGTTAGCAGCTGGTGGAGGTATTCCTCCTTCTTCATTCTCCTTGTCTGGTGGTTCTTGTTCTTCAAGGGCTGCAAAACTATTGCCAGAGTTTGAAATCTGGATTTCCTTCTGACCTTTAGAGGATTTAGGGTCCTTCGTAGGAGGAGCTTTGGCCGGGGGTTCAAAAACCTTAGAGCCCTTTCTTCTTGGGTTTTCCTTCTGTTTTTTCATTTGTTTCCATCCTTCCTCCGTCCCTTTCCCTATCTCTGGCTCTTGTAATTTGGGGCAGTGCCTTTGAAAATGCCCATATTCATGGCAATGCCTACACTTAAAAGGTAGTTGTTCGTAGTCCAGTTGCTGGAAATGCTGCCAGCCTTTAACCGTAAGCTTGATTGCCTCCGGTAAACCCGCCTCCAAATCAACTTCAACACAGATTCGGGCAAAAGAGTACTGTCCTTTAGGGTCAGCTTGATCAATATATTTACCAAGCCCATTTCCTATGGCTCTGAGAGATTCCTCTCCCCAACAGTGCATGGGGAGGTTTGGTAAATGGACCCAAACTGGTACCGCTTTGGGGATATCCATAGTCGGATCAAAATCAGGGGTCCATCTGTTCAGATAGAGCCCCTGTGGACCCATAAAGTAAGGTCCACTTCAGAAAATCAGATCCCTATCAAATTTCGAGACAAAATCAAACAGAAAATACCCTCGTCCGATTGCATAATAGGAGACTCCTTGGGATATCAGAGGTCTCCAATTATTCTGGACCCAAGCATCAGTGGTACAGGGAGTCGGCCAGAGACCAGTAAACTTTCCTATTAGGGCACGGTCCGCCAAAGAGACTACCATATGAATAGGCTTCTCCGATGGCAATGCGATCTCTGGGATGGCATCTAACTTTTTAACATACTTCGACGGAGGGACGGAATCTTTCTTCTTTCCTTGGGCATTCACCAAGCGGGCGAAGGCAGCTTCTTTAGCGAACGGAGGGGGAGAAGCCACCGCTCCTCCTCCAGCAAAGCTCATCACTGCGGACCCTTGCAACGCAAACCCTAGCAGAGCTTCTAATCTTCAGTCGGGGTAATCAAAAAAATCGTTTCATCCACTCTTCTCATTCTCTCACCCTCCACTTGTTATTCACAATTGATGCTAATATAATTTTAATAAAGTTAATAAATTTATTAAAACTAAAATAATATTGACTTTTTTTACTAATTTGTTAACGCTGTATTTGCCAAGTGCATCGTAACTCAATCGTAGGCGATAATACACTTCAGATGACTCGGCCCACTTATGCATTTCGATGTTTTTGCTTTTAAGTTATTTGGTTTTCCATGGGGGATTCCATTGGAGCCTCACTGAAAGCATTTAAATGCAGGATTAGGAGTTCCATAACAATTGTTTTTTTTTAATACCAAACGTGAGGGTTAGGAGTGGGGACATAGCCTTTGCTTTAAACTTTTGGAAAGAAATTATATTCGAGTCTCATGGAAGGTATTTATATCCTTCGTGAGGGCGAAGGTTAGGATGTCCCTAATCTTTTTTAATGTCTTCCGTAAGAGTAAAAGTTAGGTCTTGCATGATGATGAAGGTGAGGCCCTCGTTAACTTTTTGTTTGTGTTTCGTGAGGTCGAAGATTAAGAGTTCCACAACTTTTCCTTTTGTTTTTAAATCTTATCAAGGGACTAGAGTTTCTTTGCGTTTGCTTTATATATTTGTTATTAATGTTACATGAATAAATATTGTTATTAATGTTTATATTTGTTTAGGGTTAATGATAACAAACAATTTAATTTATTAAGTGAAATTCTTAATATTATTTTTATAATAACCAATTTAATTTAAACATAATCAAATTTAGTAATCAAATAAATTTCTTAAAAAATTAAAAAAGAAAAGAAAAGAAAAAGTGCATAATATTATATGAAAACATTTAAATTCACATAAATTTTTAGAATTTTATTATTTGTGATGATGATGATTGTTATGGTCCAATGAGATAAATTAAAATTTATAGGACCTTAAGAAAAATGGTTTAGAATTTGATTTATATAAAGACGGGAGAAAAGATTTCCTAAATCTTCATAGTTTTGATGAGTTAATGGGTTAGGAAGGTTAGTGTTGTTACAAATATTTTGAAATTGAGAGCTAATGTGGGCATATGCGAGACATTCTAAGAGAAGGTGATTTTCATCCTCCACCTCTTTAGTATCACCACCCTCCACCTCTTTAGTATCACAAAGATGACAAATTCTTTCATCACATGGTGTTATAGGAAATTATCAAAACCTTGTATGAAGCTTGCGAGATTTCGTTCTTATTTTAGCAATGTCGATTTCCTTCTTTGTGCTAGCTATAACATAAGGATAGTTTTCATCTTTTAGATTATGGTTAATGACCTCTTTATGGTACATTATTCTCTTGTTATTCTCTAGTTCTTTATCACATCACAATTTATCCTTGAATTTAGATGTGATAGTATTTTTAATGGTATCAATATTATGCAAAGTGATCTCCTCCTCTATTCTTCAATGGTTTAACCTAGACATAGCATCTTTATGCCAACCCCTCTTAAGTTGCATGTGACTTTAACTAGAGTTTGAAGTAATCTTAGGAAGCCTTGTGTCTTTCATGTTAGTTTTATTATGTTTGTACATTAGGAACATATTCATAGCAATACTCTCAATGGGATAAATACCAACTTCTATGAGGAGGATACAATAGGGCATGAATACAAGTACAATAGAAATTACACTCAATTCTCAATCTTTATTAATTAAAACTAATTTTATTTAATGTTTAAAAAATAAAAAATATCAATTATAAAAGGCATGACTTACAAAGATCTCTCATCTTCGAATTCTTCATCTTCAATTGCAAAACTCTCTTGTTTAATCTTTTGTAGTTTGCCACTTTTCCTTTTTCTCCTCTACTACTTGTCAATTTCTTCTAGTTCCTTTTTTGTTATTTGCAAAAAAATGCATGATTTAGTTATTCGTTTGTTCCGTAACTTAAATAATACAATTAGCCTGGTGAGCTAGTTCGAGTAGTTGAGTGATTTAAACTTATGTAGAAGGTCTTAGGGTCGATCTCCCAAGTTGGTTTCCTATGTTGCATCCCTCACTCAATTATTCTATTAGGTCAAGTGTTATAATAAGCATTGACATGTTTGCATTGGATACCATCCATGAAATGCAAGGAAGTGCCTAGGAGTTTCCTTGGAAAAGAAAAATTAAATACACTACAATCCTTCCAACAAACCACAACCTAAATTTGGAGTGAAGTTAATTTAGCCTCCTACTTTTTGCATTTACATTCTAGGTGTTATATCCTTACACCAAGTAACTAATATACAACCCAACCTTTCCATACTTTTAAGGATTTGGAACCCAACATTATCTTTTTTTTTCCAATTATAATATTGTAACCTAATCTTACAACTCTTTTATGGGCACACAACCCCATCATGTGATTCCCATAACCTCTTCTACATCACAACCCTACTGACCATAAATTCATCAAATCCACAACTTATCATTTAAAAATTAAATTTAACCAAACACACCATCTAACCTTAATTAAATTAATTCATCCTTATATCTTTTGTCGAAAACATACTCAATAGCCTTATTGTAATGTTGGAGCACTAATTATAAATTTTGAGACATGATTTTTTTTCTTTAACACACATTATTTAAACATTTGTATGATGGGTATTTTACAGGCCTTCTTTTTTTAAGGCATTTTTAGTTATCTTTTATTTATACATTTTTCCTTAATTTTACGTTGTCGTTATCCATTTTGTTACATGAGATAAGACTAACTGCAATAAGGTAACTAGAATACACTTTTAAGGTAACTAGAATACACTTTTGTGATTTTTTAGATTTCTATTAAATTTAAAAGAAGTTGTATGTTATATGAACTTGTCTTGACTACTAAAAACTAATAAAAAATTGTTCTACTATTTTGTGAATAATTTTTAGATGTTGTAGAATCATTTCTCGTTTTTATATTACCAAGGTTAACCATTGCAAAACTATTGTGAATAATTTTTAGATGTTGTAGAATCATTGCTCGATTTTATATACCCAAGGTTAACCATTGCAAAACTATTGTCCATTGTTGCGAAACTATTGTTCGTTGTTGTAGAACCATCAATGGTTGCTACATAACCCATGAGCAACGGGTAATGAGACATAGTGGTTATGTGTATGAAGTTATGTTGTAAATCCACGCGGCATATGCTTCCGAGGGTTGCTACAAAACATGATCCTCCCTCCTTTTGAGCTCAATTATATAGTTGATTAGGAGTAATGATTTAGTTTCACTCTTATATCTAAGTGATCAGTTGATTACGAAGGATTGCAATCGGGAGCGGAGCGGAGCGGCGATTTAGGGTTTGAGAGTCGATTTTAGGTTTTCCCATGGGGGCTCTGCGGCTAGGTCTTGCTAGCCGCATCCCTGGTTTCTTCTTCGGGGTGAAGCACAGGTGCGGGCTACCCTTTTCAGAGCGGACGGACGGGTCCAGAGCGGACTTGGTGGAGGCGGCCTGCGGTGTATTTCAGACGGCGTCGGAGGTGTTGTTGGGTGGAGGCGCTGAAGGTATCCGGGTGGTGGACACGCGGACCGGTCTGCGGTTTGCGGCCGGTTCTTTTGTTGTGCATTCGCGTAGAGGCTTGCTGGGCGTTTTTCACGGTCTGGCTGCGGCTTCCGGGGGTTTTGCTCGCTAGGATGGTGTTCGGTGGCGGGGGAGGATTGGTTGGCTACAGTAGGGGCACCCGCGTGGAGCGCCATTGAGGGCGTTTGGGGCCTTCTGCTGCCGCCGAGTCATTTTTCCTCCTGCTGCTATCCTATCTCTATTGGGGTGTTTCCGCCTTGTATTTTGTTCACTGTTTACAACCTACGTGTTGTGCTGGGTTGTTTTTTGTTTAGTTTTTCTTTCGAGCATGGGTGTTGGAATAGTACTGTGATGAACACAGCTTGTTGCTGGATTTGTAAACGAATTTATACTCTATATAAATTTGAGATAATTTTTTTTGGAAAAAAAAGTGATCAATTAATATTTTGTTTGTATAAATAAGGGAGCAAGTTATCTTCTAGAAGGGAGGGGGGAAGGGAGGGGGCCATTAATAGTGAAATTATCTTCTAGAAATGACTTGAGAATCTTTATTCTCAAGTAGGTTTAGTTTAGGTTTCTTTTTGTTACACTATTATATTATATTTATATTTATGGTGCAATGAGAAAATTAAGTCAGAGTAATATGTATGAATTAAAAAAAAAAAATCAAGAGACAGATTTCATAATGTACTAAGATTCATTCAAATTAATCAATTTTTTTACATTTTGTAAAAAAATTGGTATAAGTATTAGGAGAAAAATTGATAGAAGTATTAGGAGAATTAGGTCATAGTAATATGTATGAATTAAAAAAGAAACTCAAGAGGCAGAGTCCATGATGTAGTAAGAGTCATCTAAACTAACTCACCAACATTTTGTAGAAAAATTGGTAGAAGTAAGATTTGAAAGAGAAAAGCCAAAATTCGAACTAAGTCATAAGAAAAATCATAAGGTCAGTTCTGTGATACAATTGTAGAAGTTGTTGGAATTGTTATTTCTTTGAATTTAGACAAAATTTCCAATAGTTGCAGATCCTACTACGAAGAAGGGTCCAGTCATTAATGAAGATACTAAATCGAAATCCCATGAGAACCATGTCCAAGAACATGAGTTATATGAGGAGGCCATTACTTTTGAAGAACCGACACTTCACGACAACCAAATCTTTAGGTTTTCGCTCTTTTTTACAATGCGGTTACAATGTTGTAGAGGAAGAAGATTATGCTTTTAAAAATATCTTAATATATATGGCCCAAAATAAATAATATGTTTTGGAAATAAAATTGAAGTAAATATATAATAATAATAATAATCTATTTTTAAGGTCACGGCCAAACCACACCAAATTGGTGTATGAGACCCCCTTGTTTGTGGGACAAGGGTCTCCCCTCCACCTAGCGCTTTGATTGGTAAAGTCTATGGAGGTATACATACCCTACCCCCCTCTGGATTTGAACTTGTGACCTCTTAAGAGGAAACACATGTTCATAACCATTAGGCCCACTCAAGTTGTATATGTATAGGTAAAAGAATTAAAATATTTTAGAAGATAGATGAATATTTTTATTACTTTTATATATTTTCTTAAAATTTATGAACACAAATAATTTAATTTAACAAGTAAAACTCATAATATTTAATCTTATTCTAACCAATTTAATTGAAACATAAAATTTATATTAAGAATTCAATTTAATAATTATATAAATTTCTATATAAAATAAAATAAATTTCTATCTAAAATAAAATGTACACAATATTACATAAAAGTATTTAAATTCATATTGTAATATATATTTTAGTATTTATTAATTACGATGATTGTTATTGTTGTTGAGGTCAACTTTGGTCTATAGAACCTATTACAACAAAATTGAGCATCCATAATGTGTAAAGTCCTAAGCATCAAGTACAAGTTTTGTGTAATTTAGGAAGGCTATCCATTGTCACTTCATTGGTTCTTCCTTTCTCTTTAGGTTGTCTCTTCTCCAACACAACGAGGGTATCCCTAAATAGGATTGCTAAAGTTATGAAGTGGAGGTTCTAGGTGATGTTGAAGATTAAGCCTTAACAAAACAAGTAGTTATAGGAGTGGTGAAAATATGAATGGTGCCTACCAAATCTTGGACAAAATGTAGTCAAGGAACATTACTTTAAAGAGGGTTGTTTTGTGACTAATTAAGGAGGAAATGGTTGCAAATAGCATGCCACAATTAGCCTTAATAGTGCTGGAAATAAGTACAAAAATAACTCTTGGAGAGCCCTATCGGTGCCACTCTTGAATAAGCTGATGAAGGTGTTTCCCTACATTGATACATTAATTACAACAACCACTTGTTTGATAGGTGCATATATATGTATAACTAACAATTTCCCTTGAAAGTGCAAAAAGTATGACATTATATTGTGCATTAGATGAATATGTATGTTTTATAAATGTGGTGAAGGATTGGAATGATGTGAAAATGAATTTTTTTATCGATAGTAGATGCAAAAATAACATTTTTTTAGCATAGAGAATGCAGCAACAAATAGTCCCCAAGGATAATCAACTTACAAAGTTTTGAGTTAATGTGATATGCCTAATGGTGGAGGGATGCGAGAGTATGGAGCTCCTATTTGAATAACTGGAATGCATTGAAATTAGTTTCCACAAGTGTACTATTGCGTTTTTTTTTCACATTAAAAATTAATCAGATGAGGGATGAGTATGGACTGGGGTAGATATATTAGTGGAGCTACTCAACCTATTGTTGCAATGTCAACCAACAGTAGCAATCAATTCATATAGAGCAAAGGTAAAAACACTAAAAATTTGAAGTTTTAAATCTATCGCAAAGTAGATGAAGGGAAGATGATGCCCACAACCAATGATAAAGAACACAACAAAAGAATTGGTTTGGTCATGGTGTTGGACATTGGGTTCATCGCTTCTCACGAGTTTCACGACATGGGTTAACCTCGTCTCGTGGATCCTAACTCTGGTGATTGTGGTGGAGATTAAAGCCCACGATTTTTGGTCTAATGACAATCGTAGTCCAACAAATGGTACCATAGCTACAAGTCTCGAGTTCAAAACTCACCTGACACACGTCGGGGGGGAGGGGGAGATTGTTGGACATTGGGTTCATCTCTTCCTATGAGTTTCACGACATGTATTAACCCACTCTCGCGGATCCTAACTTTGGCGATTGTGGCAGAGATTAACGTCTGTGGATTTTGGTCTAACGACAATCGTAGTCCAACACATGGTGGGTGGAAAAACATATTTGGTGCCACCTTGGAAGGCTTTAAGATATTTTGAGAGCATAGAGATGTGGTTGAGGACATTAAATCCCTTAGATTTATCATCATTGTAGATGAATTTGAAAACAACGATATAGTTGACAAAGCAAAAGGATATGTTACAAAGTAGAAAAAATCCATTCTCATTATTAATATGCTCAAGAAAAACGCTAGTATTGTAATTACATTATCCACAACCACGGGGTTGTGCATTTCATATTCTATTTTGAAAGAACCACTAAATATATGTGTGAGAGACATTTAATATAAACAAATAATATAAAATCGTTATATATAAAAATATAAATATCCAAATTACACATAATTAAAAATATTATAGAATATTTACATAAAATATTGTTATAGTACAAATATAAATAACTTAATTAGAAAAAATATCTAAATTTAATAAAAATGAGTGACACTACAACTCCTAAATCTATTGTAAATAATTAAAAATATACATTTTAAAAAATTTAATCATTAAAAAAATACATTAACCATATTCAAATTTATTTCTTTAAATTAACAAAATATATATATATATATATATATATATATATATATATATATATATATATATATATATATATATAAACTTTACATTAATATTATATTATATTAATAATAGGTAATTTGCCAAACCCTTTAGCTTATGTCCAACCACTTTATTTTCTTGAGGAAAAATGGCTAGAAATATAAACGATCCTTGTTTGAAAACACAAGACAGAAATAAAAGTTTGAGCGATTTAAATAGAGTACTATAGCAAGATAGCAATAAATATGCACAATTATGGACATAATATATGTCTATGCCTTTGAACTTGTAGGAGTGTAGCTTCTTAAGTTTGTGTTTTGGTGCCAATTCAATCTCTTACTTTAAATTGAAAATACATTTATAATATTAAATTTAATTTAAATTTGATTTTTTTCTTTAAAGATGTTGAATTAAGGTTGATAAAACTTTTCTCAACCATTTTTGGTTTTTTTTTTTGTTTTTTTTTGTTTTTATTAAAATTTATAAATCGTTTTGGACAATGTATTATACAATATTTATGTATACATTATTATTACTAAAAAATTATTTTCTAAACAAAATTTTAATTAAATGTATGTATTAATTAATTATAATATTAATAATAATTTATTTTTAAAGTTATAATCAAATCAGACATTAAATTAAATTATTGTATAAAATTCTTTTTATTTATAAGACAAGGAATCCATTATCTTGAAATACTAATACTAATAATATACATATATATTTTTCAAAATCAAATTATTTTATATATATCTTTCATTAAAAAATCACATTATATAAACTTTGATACTATGTTAAAAACAAATAAGTAAAGTTTCCTTAACAAAATTTAAATTAAATGTATACATTATTTTGAAATACTAATATTAATGAAACAATAATTTCTAATTTTAATTACTTATATTTTAAAAACATGACAAAGTGTAGAAAATACTTATAAAGTCACATAAAACAACACTAAACCATTGATTCACGATGCTACAAAATTATTTTTAAACTAAAAATGCTAGGAACATGGTACAACTATTTATGACGAGAAGAGGGTTGTACTTGTCATTTCCCTAATTGGATGATGGATGACAAATTCCTTAATTGTTGGAGATGTGGAGCTTCTCAATTTTAAAATATAGATAAATTGTTATTTTGGAAGAAAGAGACAAAGTATTGGGCCTAAATTTCATTAAGCACATACAAATATAAATGGATTTTTTTAAAACGACCAATCATGTTTAGTCATGTTTAATGAAAACTTATATATGTTGTTGATGCTGAAATAATATTTTTGAATTAATTAAGAAATGGTTTTGAAAATGTATGGAGTTTTTTTGAGTGAGATTTCATCTTCTCTAAATCCAACTTATTCATAAAGTTAATTTGCATGGTTAGATGAACGTATTTTGTAATGACTATGGAGAGGTATAGAGCTTTAAATGTTATCATTTAATTAAATAATTATTATAAAAATTAAATATAATTTTTAATGTTTATTAATTAAATATAGGAATTTTGTTAAATTGATTAATTAAATGATTATTATAAAAAAAATTAAATATAATTTTAAATGTTTGTTAATTAAATATAGGAATTTTGTTAAATTGATTATTTATTTTGTAAAGAATAATTGGATTACGAGAATCAAGATTTTTTAGATTTGATTCTTGTCCAGTTGAATTGATTTGTTGATACATAAAACAATCTCATCATTTAATTTATTGATTATTCATCCAAAATAACAAATTTGTGATAAAAGTTTTAGTATATACATAATTCCCTTTTTAATATTCCTTTTAAATCATTTTTAATCATCTTTATATTGTGATACAATATTAGATGTTTGTTCTATTTTCTAAATATAATCTTACTAAAAACATGTTCTAAATAAGATGTAAATTATTTCTTAATTAAAATTTGATTAACCATAATTTTATTATATATAATAAAAGAAATATAAAAAATGATATTTTATGTTTCATATGAAAATATGAATGGACTAAATTATCTATCGAAAATATTAATTCAATAAATTAAGCATCTCTCTAAAACATTATTAAAACATAATTGAATAGTTAACACGATTCACTACATATTACCTTATAATTATCGTCATTGATCCATTATTTCGTCATTTTCTTTGTCTCATTAAACCTCGACCATTTTTTAAATTCATCATCTTCTTCTTTCTGTAAAATCTTCCCACTCCATGTCCATCATTATTTCCTTGTGTTTTTTTGGAGGATTAGTCCATTGGTCGAGTATTTTCACGGTGTGTATCCATCTAAAAACAACCACATTAATAATATTAATGTGTATGTATACTCCAATAGGCATATATTTATCACATTAATATTTTTTTCCTATAGTATGTGTTAAATATATGCCTATCGATTGATACAGACAAATTCATAGTATTCATGTAGTTGTTGTTAGTAACCCATCGACGCAAATGCATGTTGGACCAAAATGCATGGTTGACCATTCAAATGCATCAACATCAACATGACATGTCTATTTACATCAAATATAAATCTCACTTAATATTTTAATTTAAAAGTGAGATGAGGGCATTGATTCCCATGCATTTTTTAAAGTTTCTTTATAACATTAAATTAATATTTTAATTTAAAAGTCCGTCATGCAGTGAGAGCATCCATTATCATGCTTTTTTACAGGTTAGGTAGTCATGTGCACAAACTTGGAAATTCACATCTTCTACCGCCGTTGTTCCATTAGCTACACCCAAATCAAAAACCAAGTAGCTTACACAACCAACATTAGGAGAACTAGAAATGTGAGGTATAATAATCAAATCCAAGTAATTGACTTGCATCTTAATGTAAATTATAGGATCGATGTGGGATTTCTATATAAGATGACAATATTGGATTGATTATTTATACTAGAGGAAGGAAAATAACATAAAAATTGTGTTCTATTTCAATTTCCACGCTCCATAAAGTAGAAGAATAGGAATTTTTAGGAAATCGACTTTGCTTCGAGGTCATTTTTGCAATAATTATATATGTTAGCTTAATTCAGTTTGGCCGTGTGATCCGAAAATCCTTAGACACCATTTATTGCTTTACTTATATACATGCAGTATCTAACTTGATCCAAAATAATTTACTGATCGTATTTGGGTGGTTTGCAAAATTCAAAAAAGAAAATAAAAGAACTCAAATTACACACTTTTGTTTCATCTTTAAGTTCACTTTAATCTAATGAAAACTTCCTTCATCATCTCCAATATCAAAAAATCGCATGTAAAATGACTCACTTATGTCAATTTATTGTATGCTTTTAAATTCCATTACTAAAAACAAGAAAATGACTTCACCATTAAAATCCTTGCGAAATTATGAGAATTTTGACTATAAAGTCGACCAATTTCCAAACTGGTTCAATTTCACCCTCTTTGGTACACAAAATAATGCATTAAATGCTCATTAACGGAAAATTGAGATAATACTATTACAAATGACCTCAAATCACGAAACAGACCTCAAATTCATGATCCTTGTGAAAAATCATGAAAAATGAGTATAATCATGCCTAGGTTCTGTCACTGTACCTAATGGCATGCTTGAGAAGACAACATATTTAATCTCTTCTTGGCATGCAAATTGAGACATTTGTACAACCTTGAAATTTGTACCCTACATTGGAATTTGTGCCACATCGAGATCTATGCAGACCTTGAAATCCATGCATTGGGATGCATGCAAGAAATTGGGATGTGTGTCCATGCATTGGGATTTGTGCCCAATATATAGGCCCAACCCTTAACTTCCCGTCCACATTGTTTGGCAATTCCATTACTAAAATTAGAGGGAATCCCATAACAAACGGGTGGTTGGCGTATTGGTTAGAACCGTGGCTAATTTCGTGGAGGTCGGGGGTTCTATTCCCTACGATCCTCTCACCCGTTGGCATATATTTGTTAGAATTGTGGCTAATTTCATGGAGGTCGAGGGTTTTGTTCCCTGCGATCCTCTCATATGTTGGCATACATTTGTTGTTATATACATGTGTGTGTGTGTGTGTAGTTTATGTAGTTTATGTATGGTCTACAAAAACTCTCGTGTGAACATTTGGTTAAGCTCCCCATGGATTGAGTGTGGTTGCATGGAACATTACATAGACCAAGGGTTGGGGGCTAGCCCTCGACCCCTTTTCTTCCCCAAACAAACCATAACATAAATTTAAATACAATGTTTATAATATGTAGGTTAAGTCACTTTCTATGGTGTGTTGGTAGTGGGGGTTATGTTAATACCTTTGGGTGGTTATGGAGGTCACGGGTTCGACTCTCGTCGACTCCATAATTTTACACAACACTAACCAATATTGGCCAATGAGGGGTTTCTACATGGCGACCTCTCATTGGTTCGTACATGCCACGTGTCATAACATGAGTAGACCACTTGTCAACCTATGATTCATCCACTTAGAGGTATGATCTACCCAGTCAACTACCAATAATCGTGTTCCACGTGTCACCTTTGCAGTGGTGACACGTGTCACCTTTTTTTTCCCTTTGACCTTTGACTTTGCATGTTTGACCTGAACTTTGACCGCTTATAACTTTTTCATATGAACTTTGTTTGACTCGTCATTTGCGTCGTTAGAAAGATGACGACGATATTTACGCATTGATGTCATTTTTGGGACGATTTGAGATGGTCAAATTTTGAGCATTTATGGACCTTTTTGAGTGTCCCATATCCTCCTAAACCTATGTGAGCATTCCTTAGATCCTCCTAAATCACACCTTCCCACTAAATAACTTTTGGACCTCCAAAATTATAGATATTCAACAACTTAGTGATGATAATTCACTCTTCCATCTTACTAACTCTTTTGGAATTTAGTCTTCATCTTGCGTCTTCAATCTTAGGTACTAGATTAGTGCACTTTTGTCTATTTCTCTGGAATATAGCTCTGAATTTCACCGCTGACACTGTCACTAATAGCTCTGGTTCTGGCTCATAGATTCCCTAGCAACAAAAGTCCTGTTCATTGAATCTTTGTTCTACATGTATTTTGTATTTCAACATCCATTCCCACCTCATATTGTTGAAGATAGTCCATCTCGGCCAATATGAAACCAATTCAAATGTTGATCTATAAATTGCCCTTTTGGACTCTCTGTTCTTGTATTGTTGATGTATCTGTAGGAGTCAATGAATGAATACTATGTCCATTGTCTCTCCTTCCTTGAAGAACAATTATGTTTGTATTTTTATCATCCGTACTTGATCAATTCTATTCAAGGTATACATCACACAAACATGACATTGTATTTTCAAAGATGCTCATAACATGCACCTTTATGCCTTTTATTCTCTGAAGAGGATAACTTCTCCTTTACCAGCTCTAGAAAGTTTTGCATTACTTTGATTCTCTTTCCACTTCTCATCTACATGTTCCATCTGCCTCGTTCCTTCACTTTTAGTTCTTCAGAATCAAGAATGTTGTCTTAGACAATTCAATCCATATGTATCCCTTTATCTGATTACAAGACAATACAATTGCCCGTTATGTTGTCTAAAAGCTTTGAAATCTTAAAAATGAGATTCCTCTCACTGTAAAACAATATATGTATAGGTGGATATCTAGAAATCTCCCTAACAAGATTCCTCTCACTCTATAACAAAGAGTAAGGTGGCTATCTAGAAATCTCTCTAACGAGATTCCTCTCACTCTCAACATCATATAAGGTGGAAATATAGTAACTTTATTACAAAATTCCTCTCACTCATACAAGGTGGAAATATAGAAATTTACAGAGTCCCTCTCACTCTTATAATTTACAATGAGTTGCTTACAAGCCTTCTAATAGAGTTTAGGAGATTTACACATATGCATATTACATTTACAAATATACATATTTACAAAATTTCAAATATGGTTTACTTTATGAACTCATTCTTCCCATTGTAGTGGGAGGAGTCTCATAGCTTCCAACCTCTGACAATGCTTCTGACATGAATGTTGAATTTGACCTTGAATCTGATGTTGAATCCAAGTAACCATTAGACCACACTATAGGTATTCTCAGTAACATGTATAACCTCTCCTTGCACATACAAAGTACTAGTGTTGTGTCTTGGGTAGCTTCTCTTGAATACACTAGTACCTGACCATTCTGGAATGTAACTGCATAACCATCATCTTCAAATGTTGAAATTGAAAGTAGGTTTACCTTTAAGCCTAGAACATACAACATATGTTTGATTTCCCAGAAATCCTCTTGACTCGAGATGGAATATTGCATATCCATACCCTCTCATTGCTTGTCTGGTGTTGGTTCCATATCACACAAAGTAATCTATGTCAGACTTTGAGAAAATTAAAAATATCAATCTCATCCCATCCATATGGCAAGATGAGCCATTGTCCATGAACCATTCTTCGATGTCTTCATATATCACTTTTCCAAGACCAACCATCAGAAAGTATTTTTTCCCAAGCCTTTCAGTAATACCATTGACTTCATCTCGAGTTGTTGCTTGTCTTCTCGCAAGTGTCTCTACATATTTCATGTTCTTCTTCAGACATAAGTGCGAGTAAAGTTTACAGCACTTCTCAATCTGGTGTCCACTCTTACCAAAATAAGAGTAGAGTACCTTGTTCCATGATCTATTCTTATCATTCCTCCTTTTCTTCTAACTTGAGAAATGATCTTCCTTCTTCTTGGGGGGATTTACTTGCACGTACTATCTTCTTTGACACTTCTCCACATCATGGTTGTTAGTTCCATGGGAAGCAATGGATAACTAGACCATTCACTAGTGGGAAAAGTCTTCATTCCTTCTTCTGTAGCATGCACATATTTCCCTAAAGATGCCTTACACATGTTACTCTTCTCTAGACTAGAAGGTAAGGCCAATTGTTGATGTAGGAATTCTTCATCTAAAGTTCTCTTTGCTTCAGCTACCCTCTATCATTCTCCATCTTGATGTGAGAAAGAATAATATAAAGAGTCTTCCTTATATACATGCAATATCTAACTTGAACTAGAATAATTTACTGATCATATTGGGGTGGTTTGCAGAATTTTGATGATGTGATTTTTACCCAAAAAATCATAAACTGAATATTAGCTTTGCTTAATGATAACATGACACAATAGAAAATAAAAGAACTCAAATTACATACTTTTATTTCATCTTTAAATTCCCTTTAATCCAATAAAAACTGCCTTCATCATCTCCAATATCAAAAAATCGCATGTAAAATGACTCACATATGCAAATTTAATGGATTCTCTTAAATTACATTACT
Organism: Picea engelmannii; assembly: GCA_009831015.1. NCBI lineage: Eukaryota > Viridiplantae > Streptophyta > Pinopsida > Pinales > Pinaceae > Picea > Picea engelmannii. Next base: position 150,345 of record ML781127.1, on the reverse strand, counting down.
CAAAACAAGAAAAAAACTTCACCATTTAAATCCTTGCGAAATTTTGAGAATTTTGACTATAGAGTCAACCAATTTCCAACTGGCTCAATTTCACCCTCTTTGGTATGCAAAAGAATGCATTAAATGCCCATTAATGTAAAAATGAGATAATACTATTACAAATGACCTCAAATCGCGAAATAGACCTCAATTTCCTTATCCTTGCGAAAAATCGTGAAAAATGAGTATAAACATGCCTAAGTTTCATCATTGTACCTCATGGCATGCTTTACGAGACAACATATTTAATCTCTTCTTGGCATGCAAACCAATACATTCATACAAACTCGAAATCCGTACCCTGCATTGGAATTCATGCCACCTCGAGATTCATGTAGACATTGAAATATGTGCATTGGGATGCATGCAAGACCTCGGGATGTGTGTCCATGCATTGGGATCTGTGCCCAATATATAGGCTCGACCCTTTACTTCCCGTCCACATTGTTTGGAATTTCCATTACTAAAATTAGAGGGAATCCCGTAACAAACGCTTGGTTGGCATATTGGTTATAACCGTGGCTAATTTAGTGGAGGTCGGGGGTTCTATTCCTCGTGATCCTCAAACTATATATATATATATATATATATATATATATATAGTTTATGTATGGTATACAAAAACTCCCAAGTGAATATTTGGTTAAGCTCCATGTGGATTGAGTGTGGTTGCATGGAACATTACATAAACCAAGGGTCGGGGGCTAGCCCTCGGCCCCTTTTCTTCCCCAAATGAACCATAACAATATATCGGTTAAGTCACATGCTATGGCATGTTGGTAGTGGGGGATATGTGAATACCTTTGGGTGGTTATGGAGGTCAAGGGTTTGACCCCCGTCAACTCCATAAATTTACACAAGACTAGCGAATAGTAGCCAATGAGTAGTTTCCACGTGGTGACCTCTTATTGGTTCGCATATGCCACATGTCATAACATGACTAGATCACGTACCAACCTATGATTCATCCACCTGAAGCTACGATTTGCCAAGTCAACTGTCAATAACCATGTGCAACGTTTTAATACCCCAAGACCGAGCCCCTTCTGAATTGTAATTTTTGCTTATAGGCTGGTGAACCAAGTGGTTGTAAGCTAAAAGACTCATGTGTTATTGGGCTGGTGAGCCAGATGCCAAGGCTAGGAGCCTGATATTTTTTTTGTATATGTAATTATGCAGATCATTAATAAAAATATAAACATTGTTGCATGTAGAGCGTCCACGAAGAAGAGTTATGGGGGAATAAGCTCCACTAGGTAGGGCAAGGAAGGGGGGATAAGTAGTTGGGCCCAGGGGCTAAGCTAGGAGGCTTACCTCTAGAGGAATAATTTTTTAATATTATTTTCTGAAGACTAAAGTGAACATTACATGTTTTGTTATCCTAAGTTTCTGGTGGTTGGGTACATAAGCTAAATGGAGCGCATGGAGCTCCAAGAAGACAAGTGTCGACCTGGGCTCATGCAGCTAAAAACGGAAGCGTCAGTTGAGTTGGGGGTTCACTCTTCCATTCTACCATCATTTGTCTGAGTGGTTGGTCGTACTCTATCTGAACCGTTCTTGCCTCTGCATACCCGCGCACAGTGAAGGGAACCCTCACGGGAAGGTTGGTCATCCTGCCATTCTCCCATCCTATATGTGAATCGTTCTTGCCTCTGCATTGTCTGACCCCGGCATACCTCTCACACCTTTGAAACCAGAAACGGGAAAGCCGACCTGTGTTGTTTCCTGTGAAGCCCGACGCAATTGTAGTCGCCTGAGTTGTGTTGTGACTTAGCGTTGGGCTGTTGTCTTGTTGGGTGTCCATACCTAGTTTTCCCTATTTTATTTTTTGTTGTTGTTGTTGTTGTTGCTGCTATTATTGTTGTTGTTTTTTTCAATCATGTTGGGTATGTGTTATATTCTTTGCATGTGTGTGTGGGGGCGTGTCAGATTCGACAACTGTGTCTGACGATCCCTCGTACTAGTTAGCGGATTTTGCTAATTTTTAGCGGTTTACTAAATTAATCCTGGATTAAGGGATTAGGATTTTGGTATCTATGGAATACCTAAAAACATTGTATATATTGTATGATGAATGGTGAAATTCGACATAATGAATATAAGAAAGGTTTTCCCGGTTGAGGGTTTCTGGTATAAAAATCTTTGTGTACTATGTGAATGAGCCATTGATTAAATTTCATTTTGCTTAAGAATATATATGCATTGCTTTACTTCATAGTTTTAAAACTTACATGTGGTATCAGAGCTCATTTTTGGCTTCAGAGGGACTCCTTTGTTGTTGAGGGTTTGGTTTGGTCTTGATAGATCAAGTTTATCTTGCGTTTGTGATAAACCTGGGTTTAGTGGGAGCTTTTGCAGTGGTGATTTGAGTGCAGAAAGAGGAATGGCGAGTTCTTCTAGAATCAATATAGAGAAGTTTAACAGTAAAAACTTTGAGCTATGGAAGCTGAATATGGAGGACCTTCTTTTAGATAAAGAACAATGGATCATTATGGATCCTAGTACACAACCTCCTGGTACGTAGCCTACTGGCACACAGATGAATGGTACACAACCTACTAGTGCACAAACTACTAGTACACCACCTATTGGTATGTCAAAGGAAGATTGGGAGAAGTTGGACAGAAGAGCAAGGAGTACTATTCGACTCTGCCTGGCAGATTTAGTGTTGTTGAATGTCTCAGGAGAATCTACAGCGAAGGAACTATGGGATAAGTTGGGGAATTTGTATCAATCAAAGTCCCTGGTAAACAAGTTGTTTCTTCGAAAGAAGTTGTATCATCTTAGGATGGGAGATGGAGATTCTGTGACAGAACATCTAAATGCCTTTAATACTCTGGTAAGTCAACTTGGCTCTATTAATATTACAATTGCAGAAGAATATAAGTGTATTACTTTGTTATATTCTTTTCCAGACTCTTGGGATAATCTGGTTGTAGCAATAGGTAGTACCACTCAATCTACATTGAAGTATGAAGATGTAGTTGCATCCCTGTTATCTGAAGAGATGAGGCGAAAAAGCATGGATAGTCAGAGCACATATGCTTTATTTATAAGAGGTCATCCCCAAGACAGGAATCCTGGTAAGACTTCGGGGTGGAGATCTAAATCTATAGGTATATCTAAATCTCCAAGAAAATCTTTGAGGAAAGGTTGGAAGTGTGGTAAAACAGGACATTATAAGAAATATTGAAAGTCTAAGAAGGTTGAAAAACCAAAGGGATCTGATAGTACCTCTTCCACAGAGGCAAAAACCTCTACTGATGAAGGAGGTTATGTTTACCTGGCATCTACAAGTACACATGCATACCGTGATGTATGGTTGATCGAATCAGGTGCATCATACCATATGACTCCTTACAGGGAGTGGTTCTCTGAATATGAAAAATATGATGGTGGTGAGCTATTCCTAGGAGATTATTCGACAACAAAAATATTGGGATGTGGAAGAGTTAAGTTGCTGCTAAAAGACAGAAGGATTAGAACTCTCCCTGGGGTTCTGCACATTCCAAAACTAGCCAAGAGCTTAATATCTGTAAGCAAGATGGAAGATGTAGGAGTGGATACTGTATTTGGAAAGGGCACTTGCAAGATGGTACGAGGAGCAATGGTATTGATGAGGGGAGTTCGGCATGGAAATATGTACAAGTTGTTGGGAAGCACATATACTAATGGGTGTAACAGTTCTGTTGTCCCTGAGCAGAGAAATGAAGGAGACAAGACCAATATTGTCCCAAAAAAGAAGACCATGTTGTGGCATCAAAGACTAGGGCATATTGGAGAAAAGGGCCTTCGAACACTACACGGTAAAGGTATGGTTGAAGGTATGTCTAATTTCACTCTAGATTTTGATTTATGTGAACATTGCATATATGGTAAACAAAATCAAGTAAGATTCCCATCTGGTGCTACAAGAGAAAAGGGGATCTTAGAGTTGATACACAGTGATGTGTTTGGACCTGTTCCTATTCCATCCCTAGGTAAATCTATGTATTATGTTTCATTCATAGATGATTTTTCAAGGAACACATGGATTTATTTTCTTAGAAAGAAATCTGAGGTATTTGATAAATTTAAAGAGTTTAAATCTCTAGTAGAAAATCAGTCAGAGAAGAAAATAAAGGTATTGAGAACAGATAATGGTGGAGAATTCTACAGAAATGAATTTGAAGAATTCTGTAAGAAGTGTGGTATAGCAAGGTAGAAGACTACTCCATACACTCCTCAATAGAATGGAGTTGCAGAAAGGATGAACATGACACTGATGGAAAAAGAAAGGAGCATGCTCAACGATGTCGAGTTAGGACAAGAATTTTGGGCAGAGGTAGTGGGTACAACATGTTACCTGGTCTATCGATCACCTTCATCAGTGTTGGATGATATAACTCCACATGAGGTATGGTCTGGAAATAAACCCTCTCTTCAACATCTTAGAGTGTTTGGTTGTGATGCTTATGTACATGTTCCAAAGGAAAATAGAAGTAAGGTGGATAAAAAGGTTGAAAAGTGTATCTTTATTGGTTATAAAGATGGTGTGAAAGGTTATAATCTTTGGAACCCAGAAACCAAGAAAACTGTTTAAAGTCGAGATGTTGTTTTCAGAGAGGTAAAAGATGTGTCCAAATAGGAATTCCTACCAACGCAAGACGAACTTGTGAAAATAGAGCTTGAGTTGGATGATGCAAAATCTGAATCATCTGAAGAAGAGGAAGCAGAAGAAGAAGAATAAGAGCCTCATACCCAAGTATTTAGGAGATCAGTGAGAGATAGAAGGCAACCAGAGAGGTATAGTCCACCTGATTTTTGTTCCAATTTTTCTTTATCTATCACTGATGATGATCCCAGAACTGTCAAGGAAGCAGTGAATTCAGAGGATAGTAAACTCTGGAAGAAGGCCATGGTCAAAGAAATGGATGCCTTGGATAAGAATGAGGCATGGGACATAGTTGAGTTTCCAACTAGAAGAAAATTGGTTGGTAGCAAATGGTTGTTCAAGAAGAAGTTTAATGCACAAGGTAAAGTAGAGAAATACAAAGCTCGGTTAGTAGCAAAAGGTTATTCCTAGGTAAAGGGAATTGACTTTGGTGAGATTTTTTCTCTTGTTGCTAAGTCAACTTCTATTAGATTTCTTTTATATATTGTTGATACTTTGATATTGAAGTGGAATAGATGGATGTGAAGACATCATTCCTACATGGGGATTTGGAAGAAGAAATCTACATGAAGCATCTAGAAGGCTTTGTAGTGAAGGGAAAGAAAGAGTTGGTATGCAAGATAAAGAAGTCACTATATGGTTTGAAGCAATCACCTAGGATGTGGTACCAAAAGTTTGACACATACATCCTTGGATTGGGATTTGTGAGAAGCGGGGTTGATCACTGTGTATATTCCAAGCAGGTTGGTAATCATTTCATTTATGTAGTGTTGTATGTTGATGACATGTTTTTGGTAGGAAATAACATGGATGTTATCAAGGAGGTGAGATCGTAACTATCCTCCAAATTTGACATGAAGGATCTTGGTGCTGCTAACTTCATTCTAGGAATGGAGATTAAAAGAGATCGTGCAAACAGGAAACTCTAGTTGAATCGGAGAAAATATATTGAGACAATATTGCAGAAGTTTAATATGCATGGAAGTAAACCAGTCAAGGCTCCTATTCCTATAGGTGTAAATTTATCTGCAGATCAGTGTCCCAAGACACAAGATTAAGAAGAGGACATGTCCCATGTTCTGTATGCCAATGCAGTTGGCAGTTTGATGTATGCAATGGTCTGTACTAGACTGGACATTGCACATGCAATGGGAGTTTTGAGTAGGTATATGTCAAAACCAAGGAAGGAGCATTGGACAGTAGTAAAGAGGATCATCAGGTATTTGTGTGGCACTACCAATTATGGATTGTGTTACCAAGGAAGATCAAGATTGGACAGAGTGGTGGACATACATTGCTTTGTTGATGCAGATTGGGCTAGAGATCTAGATCGCAGAAGATCTACAAGTGGGTATGTGTTTAACCTATTTGGAGGAGCAATCAGTTGGATGAGAAAAAGACAGGTTGTAGTGGCACTCTCAACTACAGAAGCTGAAAACATGGTAGCCACTCATGCAAGCAAGGAAGCAGTATGGTTACAAAGATTGTGTTCAGGTATTGGGTTGGTACAACAAGCGATGAGATTAGATTGTGACAATCAGAGTGCAATATTCCTGGCAAAGAACCCAACTTATCATTCAAAGACAAAGCATATTGATGTTCAGTATCACTTTGTGAGAGACATGATTGAGGAAAAGAAGGTGTTGCTGGAAAAGGTTGACACTTTGAAAAATGTTGCAGATTCATTGACAAAGTCTGTTAGCATATAAAATTTCTCCTGGTGTAGAGTAACAATGTGCATTTCTTCCCTATATTGTTGACTATATAATATTGGGACCCCTGGATGCAAAGAAAACAACAAGTGGGAGAATGTTGGGTATGTGTTATATTCTTTGCATGTGTGTGTGTGGGTGCGTCAGATTCGACAACTGCGTTTGACGATCCCTCGTACTAGTGCCTTGTTTGTGTCTTGTGCACCTGGCGCTTTCCTAGGGGGGTCTTAGAAGGGGGCAGGTATGCCCCCCCTAGTTACGCACAGCGTTTGGCACCGGGCATAGCCCGGGGCAGTGCCCCAAAATTTGTTTTTGGGTGGTTTTTGCTATTTTTAGCGGTTTACTAAGTTAATCCCGGATTAAGGGATTAGGGTTTTGGTATCTACGGAATACCTAAAAACATTGTATATATTGTATGATGAATGGTGAAATTCAACATAATGAATATAAGAAAGGTTTTCCCAGTTGAGGGTTTTCGGTATAAAAATCTCTGTGTACTATGTGAATGAGCCAATGATTAAATTTCGTTTTACTTAAGAATCTATATGCATTGCTTTACTTCATAGGTTTAAAACTTACAAATCATACCTGGCTGTAGCTGAGTTGAAGACTAGTTGTCAAACCTGTGAGCAGCTCTCCTAGGTGAGAGAGTCTACTGGGAAGTGAGTTCTCCTGGAAGGGAGTTCCATAGCCACAGTACTCTGAGACTTCTATTCCAGCCTGTTGCTAAAGCCTAAGGTAAGGGAGGTGTACTGGCCAATGGACTTATATTAGTGAAGGTATATCCTCTTGGGGTGGATCAGGTGTGTGGGGAATGAGGGTCTGTGTGTTTTGGGCATAAGTGGCTCCTGGGATAAAAGATCCTTCTTGTTGATTTGTGCAACTTCCTTGTTGTCCTTTCCAAGCTTAGAATTACCTTGTCGGTGGAGTTTAGTCCTAAATCGGGGGTGACCTACTGCTGAGAGTGATGAGCAGTGCGGTCTAAGGCTGGGAGGTTCGTGGAAGGTCTGCACGCAGTTGGTGGATTTACTCGAGATAAAATATAAGTATCATAACTTTGTTTAATTATGTATTTAAAGTATGTTGTTGTGATGTTGTATTTCTTCATGTATTCCATTGCATGCATGAATTGGTCTTAATTCTATTTAATTTTGTATGATGGCAGTAACTCTATGTTAGTTGTGTTAATTTCATTAGAATGCATATATTTTTTATAAGATGTAAATTTTTCATGGTAGCATTACCCGCTCTGTGGATGGCCGAGGATGTTACAATATGGTATCAGAGCCATATTTTCAACACTGAGCCTGAATGGGTTGGATAAGTGGTCATTGGACACAAGGTTTCAAGAGGAAATTGTGTTTGGAGGACTAATTTCGAACCTTAGAACCTTCCTGAGTGCCAAGAAGTTACCTTGGTCATGTTACGAAGCTCAGGAAGAGAAGCGATGTCGTAAAACCAAGACAGAAGTGGTATTGGACCACAGAGTAATGTGGACCTTAGGATCTGTTCGGGAGAAGGAGAATCCTTCACGACCATCAGATCTGGTAAGGTGGAAAGGTAGTTAGTTGTGAATTCCTTTGGAAATCCGCAGAGTAATAGAGTTTTTTCTGCGTCTTAGGATCTGTTCAGAAGGAAGGGAAATCCCTTACGACCGTCAAATATAGGGAAGGTGCAGAGCAGTTAACCCAGAATCCCTTCGGAATTCATGACTTTAGTGAAGTCTGATGTCAGAAACAAGAGAAGGGTCGAAGCCCGAAGCTCCGAAGTGGATCTACACTGTAGATCTGGAGAGGAGAGCTCGACTGTTAGATTAACTAATGTCGAAAGGTCAAACAAAATTGTGAAGGGAGAAATCTCCCTAAGAGCCGAAGTGGTGAGTCATGATGATGTGACATGGAGGTGACGTGGACACATGGGATGTGTGCCATGTGTTAGAGGGTTTAGAACCCGTGGATGATTGAAATGGAATTTGGAACGTGACGAGTGTCACCCATCTGAATGGGCAACGTATCAGTTGCTAGTATGTCACCATGTGGCATCCTGTGTGAGAAGGGTTAGTGGGGCCCGAGGTTATGTAACATAGTTAAAGTTCGAAGGACCCATAGTGGCGTTTATCACGATACATCAAGATCAACAGCCAGGAGACATTGTGGGGACCCAAGTTGCATGAGAGATAATTCTCCAAGGCGGTCCCGCAATCCAAACCATGGTTTCACTAAGGGGTTACATAACATATTCTGGAGAATTGCGGGATGAAAGGAGGATTACTCCAAAACCACCGTTGCATGCCCCCACAATTGGAAAAACATTAAATGATGTACTGTAATAATGTCACCTAAGGTTATGTGGGAGTGTCCGGAGATTAATGGTTCGGGGTGTGTGGATGTGAAATCTTCTAAAGTCCCGAAGTCCCAGAACTCAAACACCTGTGGTTCCACAACGAGTGTCAGGCATTGGATGCTGGGTAGACGTGGATGATTGATCCGCCCTACTGTGCGATTTCGGTAACTCAGAACTCTGAGTGATCATTGTGTTATGCTTGGAAATACTCTGAAGCCGAAAGCCTGATTACGCGCTTATTGATCTAGCACTTGGTCATGACCCATGGTCGCGTGGGTTGGAGAGTGAGAGAAAGGGGCTAGTGCCCAAAAAATTACCAGAGAAAATCTCTGAAAGAAGAAATCTACAAGGATTCTTGATTGAACGAGAATCACAGAGAATGAAATCTGAACGTTTTCTTAAATCAGATTGGTTTATGAATGCTGCGGGAATTGTTAAGGAATGATGGCCTGACAAATTCCGGTTGATTGCACATTGAGTTTTGCAGATTTCAACAAATGTTAGGACTGCAATGAATTGCCACAAAGTGCAGAGAAATGGAGGAGGCACAAAATGCTTCCAGTTCAGAGAATGAAGTAAAAGGAATGAATGTCCATTTAGGAGTGGAAGAATCGAACTCCAATGGGAACAGAGGAGAGATGGACAAGGAAGAGAATATGATGAAAATCATTGAACAATTGCAGAAAGACGCCCAGGTTCACCGAGATGATAACAAAAAGGTCATGAAATCTAGGGATCAACAAGGAAAATTAAACTTAAAGTTGATGCAGAATCTGGAAAGAATCGAAAGGAAGTTGGATAAGGAGAGTGACTTAAGAAAAACAGGGAGTCACAATAATCCTGAGAGGAAAAGAAGATCAAGAAGTGTTAACAAGCATCATCGTCACTCCCTGAAACATTCCAATAAGGAGGCACACAGTAGTTCAAGCCCATCTCCTACTAGAAAACATAAGAGATCTGGAGTGGATGAACTGAAGGGTGAAATGAACAAGATTAAACCTCCTACTTTTGACGGATAACACTAGAAAGATGAAGATGTTGAGACATGATTGTTGGGCATGAGGAAATATTTCCAATTGCAGAACTATTCTTCTCATGCAGAGGGAAGAATTTCCATTTACCAACTTAAAGGAAAGGCATATGTATGGTGGGAGCAACTTGTGCAAGTACAACATGTCAAAGAGAAGAATTTCACTTGGAGGGAGTTCAAGAGACATTTTGAAAAGAATTACTTAACTAAGAGATACTACGACAGAAAGATGAAAGAGTTCTTTGAACTCAAGCTGGGAAGCATGACCATTGATGAATATGAACGACGATTTTTGGAATTGTTGAAGTATGTTCCTTTCATCAAGGACAGGATTGTCAAAATTCAAAGGTATCTGAGTGGACTTCCATCTTCCATCAGTGTCAAGATCCAGTATGATGACCCAAAGACTATGGAAGAAACTTTACGGGGAGAAAAATTCTTATATGATTAGCAAAAAGAAAAGCCTACTTTCCAAAAAGCTTGGGAAGACAAGAAGAAGTTTAAGAAAGAGCAGAGGAAAAAGGGAAACAAACCACCATTTTTTAGGAACGGACCTCAAGGACATCTGTCTTTTAGAGAGCACCGTAAGGCTGAGGTGTGTGGAAAATTACCAATACAACCACCTATGGAATGTTGGGGTTGTAAAGGAAATCATAGGTACAGAGATTTCCCCCACATAAATGACAAAGTGAGAGATTTCCACAATGTTCAGTAGGCAAAAGCAATGGAGGACATGGGTAGTAGAGTACCAAGGATCTACGTAGCCCTGGACAACAAGAAAGCAGAATATTAGTCACACATGATTGAAGTGGAAGGTATGATCAACAACCATGCCTTTGATATTTTAATTGATTCAGGGGCTAGCCGTAGTTATATAGATCCTAGAGTGGTGGAAAGTTTGCAATTGTCGAGAAGCAAACATGAAAAGTCTTGGTTAGTACAGTTGGCTATAGGAACCAAGAGAAAAGTCATTGAGTTGGTTAAGTCCTATTCTGTGGGCATGAATGGACTGAGCACAATGGCTAAATTGAACATTCTACCTTTAGGTTCTTATGATTGTCTAATCGGGATGGATTGGTTGGACCAACACTGTGCCATCTTGGACTGTCGTAACAAGGCATTCACTTGCCTGGATGAGGAAGGGAATCTAAGAATAGTCCAAGGAATTCCCATAGTTGTTGCTATCAGAGAAATATCAACAATGTAGTTGAAGAAGTACTACAGAAAAGGCTATCAATTATTTGCAGCCCATGTGGAGGAAGCATCTAAGGATGAATTCTCAAAGATTGGAGATCATGCGGTACTAAAGGAGTTTGAAGATGTATTCCAGGAGGTACCCATACTACCTCCAAAAACATATATTGACTTCTCTATAAACTTTATTCCTGGAGCAGCTCCAGTGTCAAAAGATCCTTACAGAATGAGTACACCAGAGTTGAAAGAGATGCAATTGCATCTTGAAGAGATTCTGAAGAAGGGTTATATACGCCCAAGTGTGTCACCTTGGGGTGCCCCGGTCCTGTTCGTGAAGAAGAAAGATGGGAAGCTAAGATTGTGTATCGATTTTAGACAATTGAACAAAGTAATTGTAAAGAACAAATATCCTCTGCCTAGGATTCATGACCTCTTCGATCGATTGAAGGATGCAAAGATATTTTAGAAGATAGATCTAAGGTCAGGATATCACTAGGTAAGAATAAAGGATGAAGACATCAACAAGACCACCTTTAGAACAAGGTATGGTCATTACGAGTTCACAGTGGTGTCGTTTGGGCTGTTGAATGCACCCGTTGTTTTTATGTGCCTAATGAATGGTGTATTCAGGGACTATCTAGACAAGTTTGTCATAGTATTCCTGGATGATATCCTGGTGTATTCCAAGTCAGAGGAAGAGCATGAACATCATCTGAGGATGGTGTTGCAGGTGCTAAGAGAGCACCAATTGTATGCCAAGTTGAGCAAGTGCTCATTTTATCAGGAGCAGATCCATTACTTGGGGAATATTATTTCGAAGGATGGGATAGATGTAGATCTTGAAAATATTGAGGCCATCAAAGAATGGTCAGCGCCAAAGAATGTGACAGAAGTCAGATCCTTTATGGGTCTAGATGGTTATTACAGAAGGTTTATTGTAGGGTTCTCGAGAATAGTTCACCCTATCACTTCCTTGTAAAGGAAGGAGAAGAAATTTCAGTGGACATAGGATTGTGAGAAAAGCTTCCAGCAATTGAAGCAATTGTTAACCAGTGCTCCAATCCTGAGGATTGCAGATCCGAATGAAGACTTTGTAGTGTGTACAGATGCATGCAAAGAAGGACTAGGAGGATTCCTTAGTCAGAATGGATTCGTAATTTGTTATGAATCCAGAAAGTTGAAAGAGCACGAAAGGAACTATGCAACTCATGATTTGGAATTGGAAGCCATAGTAAATTCTCTAAAGAAGTGGAGGCATTACCTCATGGGAAGGAGGTTTGAACTAAGAACAGACCATAATGGTCTGAAGTATTTGTTTGATCAGCCAACCTTGAACTCTAGACAAAGTAGGTGGCTGGAGTTTCTCTGTGAGTACGATTTTGATATGAAGCATATCAAAGGGAAGGATAATAAAGTGGTTGATGCACTTAGCAGGAGATTACACGAATTACATGCTACATCCATTAGCATGTACCAAACTGATATTAAAAGCATAATTTTGGAGGCTGCAAATATAGATTTTCAGTACAGGGATTTGGTAGCAAAGCTACAACAAGGTAATATGCCAAAAAAAGTGAAGATTTATAAATTGGAAACTGATGGAATACTTATGTACAAGAAAAACATTTATGTACCTAATTTCCAAGATTTGAAACTTATGATTTTGCATGAGATGCATAATGTACCTTATGCAGGGCACCCTGGTTATCAAAAAACTGTGGCAGCAGTCAAGAGCCATTATTTTTGGCCAGGTATGAAGAAAGAGATTGCAGAATACATCGGCAGATGTATGGAGTGTCAGAAGGTTAAAGTTGAGCACAGGCACCTAGCACGGTTGCTACAGCCTTTACCCATTCCTGAGTGGAAGTGGGAAGTGGTGACAATGGATTTCATCATAGGATTTCCTAGAACCGACAAGCAACATGATTCAATCATGGTGGTGGTGGACAAGCTTACGAAAGCTGCCCATTTTATTCCATTAAAGAATACTCACAAGGCAGCTAACGTTGTTGATATTTTTATGAGGGAAATAACACGATTGCATGATATTCCCAAGACTGTCTGACAAGTACCCAAAATTTACCTCCAAGTTCTGGAAGGGGTTGTTCAAATAATTCAGAATGAATCTGAACTTCATCACTGCTTATCATCGTGAATCTGATGAGCAAATAGAGAGGGTGAACCAAGTGATAGAAGACATGCTAAGGATGTATGTGATGGACACACAGTCTAAATGGGAAGACTACCTACACTTGGTGTAATTTTCCTACAACAATGGGTATCAAGCATCACTGGAGATGAGCCCGTTTGAAGCACTTTACGACATAAATTGCAATACTCTAGTAAGCTGGGATAATCCAGCTGATAGAGTAGTGGTTGGGCCAGAGTTGCTAAAGGAAATGGAAGAAAAAATGCTAAAGATTAAGCAGAATTTGACATATGCCCAAGATAGGCAGAAGATTTATGCTGATAAGAACATAATCCAGAGGGAGTTCAAAGTGGGTGATCATGTTTTTATGAAAGTAAAAGCTAACAAAAGTTCTCTGAAGCTGGGAAACTGTTCCAAGTTAGCAGCCAGATGTTTTGGGCCATTTGAAAACCTAGAAAGGATTGGACCAGTTGCATATATGCTTGCATTGCCTGCATCCATGACTGTACATAATGTGTTTCATATTTCATTGCTTAAGAAATATATATCTGATGTTAATCATGTAATCGATTGGAATGTGAGCCAGGTGGAACAAGAAGGCATCTTGCAGGTGCATCCAGTGTGTATACTGGACCGGAAAAGAAAGCATCTCCGAAATTGAGCCATAGGACTTGTAAAAGTCCAGTGGACCTGGTACAGTCCTGAGGACGCAACATGGGAGCATGAAGATGTTATGCGGGCAAAGTACCCACATCTTTTTTAAGATTTTGAAAATCTTGTTGTTGTTTTGTAAATAAGTTGCACTGAGGAAAATGCAAAAATAAGGGGAGGGGATTGTAATACCCCAAGACTGAGCCCCTTCTGAATTGTAATTTTTGCTTATAGGTTGGTGAGCCAAGTGGTTGTAAGCTGAAATAATTATGTGTTATTAGGTTGGTGAGCTAGATGCCAAGGCCAAGAGCCTGATATTTTGTTTGTATATGTAATTATGTAGATCATTAATAAAAATATAAACACATATGCGTGTAGACCCTCCACGAAGAATATTTATGGGGGACTAAGCTCTAATAGGTAGGGTAAGGAAGGAGGGCTAAGTGGTTGGGCCTAGGGGATAAGTTAGGGGGATTACCTCTAGAGGAATAATATTTTAATATTATTTCCTGAAGACTAAAGTGAACATTACATGTTTTGTTATCCTAAGTTCCTGGTGGTTGGGGACATAAGCTAAATGGAGTGAATGCAGCTCCAGGAAGACAAATGTTGACCTGGGATCATGTAGCTAAAAATGAAAGTGTCATTTGATTTGGGGGTTCGCTCTTCCATTCTACCATCATTTGTCTGAGTGGTCGGTCGTACTCTGTCTAAATCGTTCTTGCCTCTGCATACCTACACAAAGTGAAGGGAACCCTCAAGGGAAGGTTGGTTGTCCTGCCATTCTCCCATCCTATACATGAATTGTTCTTTCATCTGCATTGTCTGACCCCGGCATACCTCTCGCACCTCTGAAACCAGAAACAAGAAAGTCGTCCTGTGTTGTTTCCTGTGAAGCCCGACACAATTGTAGTCACCTAAGTTGTGTTATGACTTAGCGTTAGGTTGTTGTCTTGTTGGGTTTCCATACCCATTTTTCCCTGTTGTCGTTGTTATTGCTGTTTTTTTTGTTTTCAATTGTACCTGGCTATAGCTGAGTCAAAGAATAGTTATCAGACCTGTGAGCAGATCTCCCAGGAGAGAGAGTTTGTTGGGAAGTGAGTTCTCTTGGAAGGGAGTCTCGTAGCAGCCATAGTACTCTGAGACTTCTGGTCCAACCTGTGGTTGAAGCCCAAGGTAAGGGAGGTGTACTAGCCGATGGAATTGTATTAGTGAAGGCATATCCTCCTGGGATGGAGCAAGTGTGTGGGGAATGAGGGTCTATGTGTTGTGGGCATAAGTGGCTCCTGGGATAAAATATCCTTCCTGTTGTTTTGTGCAACTTCCTTGTTGTCCTTACCAAGCCTAGAATTACCTTGTCGATGGATTTTAGTCCCAGCTCAAGGGTGACCTACTGCTGAGAGTGATGAGCAGTGTGGTCAAAGGTTTGGAGGTTCATGGAAGGTCTGCATGCAGTTGGTGGATTTACTCGAGATAAAAGATAAGTATCATAACTGTGTTTAATTATGTATTTAAAGTATGATGTTGTGATTATGTATTTCTTCATGTATTTCGTTGCATGTATGAATTGATCTTAATTCTATTTAAGTCTGTATGATGTCAGTAACTCTATGTTAGCTATGTTAATTTCATTAGAATGCATATATTTTTTATAAGTTGTAAATTCCGCATGGTAGCATTACCCAGTCTGTGGATGGTCGGGGATGTTACAAACATGTCACCCTTGCAGTGGTGACATGTGTCGCCTCTTTTTTCCTCTTTGACCTTTGACTTTGCATGTTTGACCCAAAATTTGACCTCTTATAACTTTTGCATATGAACTTTGTTTGACTTTCCATTTGCACCATTGGAAAGTTGGTGATGAGCTCTACGCATTGATTTTGTTTTTGAGATGATTTGAGATGGTCAAATTTTGAGAATTTATGGATCCCTTGGGATCTTTGTGAGTGTTCCAGATCCTCTTGGACCTCTATGAGCATTCCTTAGATCCTCCCAAATCATCGTGTTAATGTATGCAACATAGTATATGGCATGTATCTTTTGTCTCTTTACAGTTGTTGGAGATAATGACCATTTCCGGAAGGCTGGTAAGAAGACCGTGATTGAAAATGAACATGGTTTTGTTTTCATCCAAGAGGTTTACAAGTGGAAGAATGTACCAAAATGTTAAACTATAGTGCCCATCCCTTTCTTTCTCTCCACCACACGACCTTGGAATCCCCTAGGCAGAAATTCAAGGGCCGACGAGAACGCCTTCAATATGTAGTCCGACAACCTCTACAGAACCCACAACCTGATCGCTTTCAAACCATCGATGGGGAAATAAACCAAAGTGTTGATGGGAACATAAATTAATTCACATATGAACAAATCGATAAATGTGTCATTGGACTGATGGGTCAGTCAAAGTGCAGATTAGCAAATTTAGAAAAGTGTGAATGGTCACAAAATTCAAACGATCGATGGGGAATCAGCCCAAAATCACCGATGAAATGCAAGTCCAAAACGTCAATTAGTTTATTGACCCATTTCGTCGACGAGAGACAAAATCAAAATTTTGATGAAAAATCATGTGAAAATCATTAGACAAATTATCTTACCACTCACATGGTTTGCATAGTTTAAATATCTTCCTTACCAATTTGAACCCATCGTAATCCATGCCTAGCCTCATTGACGATTGGTCTGATTCATCCCATTCGATCCTCGAAAATTTTGTTCATCAGTTATTCAGATCGGTTCTCTCATCGACTATATGCATGTTTCTATATCTCCCATCTGCAAATTTGGCCCGATCTTCCATTGGTGAATTTGGCCCAATCTCCCATCGATGAATTTGATAGAAAGTCGACTGCCCAAATAACCAAGGGAATAGGAACTCTACAGACTACAAGTGTAAGGATCAAATTATATTACCATTAATATGACTTCTTGAATACATATACAACAATATGGTGGATAGAGTTTAAATCTTTTCCTTACCAATGTGAACCCCATCGTAATCCATGCCTAGCCTAATCATCAATCGGTCAATTCATCCCATCAGATCTTCAAAAAATTTGTTCATCGGTGATTCAGACCGATTCTCTCATCTGCCATTAGCACTTTTCTAGATCTTCCATCGGTGAATTTGGATCAATCTTCCATCATTGAATTTAGGTCGATATTTCATCGACACCTTCCTAAACCCGTGGTTTTAACTTTGTGCCCATCGACACTTTCATTGATTTAAAATTGAAATTACAATATAATACTATAGTTTAGTGTGTTTAAAGGTAGCATATGTAATTGGTTGAACTAACCAAGATTTGAAAATGTACTTGCTCGGACTAATAAAATAAATGAGATTTGAAAATCTTCAAATTATAACTGCAATTTTTTTATTATTACATCATTAAGATTCAGAAAGAAAAACGCAAATAAAAAAAGCGTAGAGAGTGAGAATGTTATCCAGTTCTTGAACAAATTTTCAATGGATAATTGTTGGTCATGGAGCGATAATAACTCCATGTTTTTCTAATGAGCGGCCATCCACGCATCCCTGGCAATATTTTGTCAATTTCCATCCTTTTCTGGGATGTGAATGTACAAGTTTGGAATTTATAACTTTAGAAATGAATGAATTGTGCTTCCATCTATTACTTGTTTCTATTATTTTTCTTGGTTTCTTTCTCAAATTATAAAAAATATTTGTGTCTTCATGATGATCACTGGTGAGATACAAAAAAATGGAAATGGATGCATGGGGAAGGAATTATAATAATCCCTTCCCTTTCTCTTTGTATTGCTTGTATCTGCAACCGCTCATATATGCGAGAAATTGAATGGTTGCAGGTTCGAAACCATAAAGAATCTAACGGGGATTTAAAAGAATAGCCAGAGTAAAAACCAGTTGAATTAAGTGGAGAATAGGTGGGGTAGGCGAAGGAATAGATGGTTTTCAAGTGGAGACCAAGCGGGGCAGGGAATAGATGATTTACAGACCTCTGATGGTCATCTAAAAAAATCGATGGACAAGATGCAAAAAATGTTCCATCCGAATACATCCACGTCTATAAGAGGTTTTATATAAAAATATGCAATTCAGAGGAATGAAAAAATCGTCTAATAATATCTGTAATTTCCCCCATCCTAGTTGGGGTTAGCAATCCACAAAAGAGAGTGGTCTCTCATTTTCCACTCATATCTCAAAAAACCCACAATCCCACTGGTATTCTTCTACAACTACCCTGATTTTTCACTAGCTCTCTTCCTCTCAACCTGCCCAACCCAAGGAATGTAACCATTCACTGATATCAGTCCCTCGGGCATCCCATTCATTTATCAAGGTCTCTCTAGCACGGGTAACCAACAATCTCTCTACTGGGAACTCAAGGGAACTCACTACTAGAAAAACTACCAGCAAAAACAACAACAAACACTTGTTGTTACAGTGCAACTCGCATAGGAGTTGACTCTTAAGGAATGAAAACCTGGATCTTCAGTCATCTTCTCCAAAATGATCCAAAAACGCTCCAACATGCTCTAGAATTTGCCCTCCATGGATGTTCCAACTCCCATCTCTCTTTTCTTTCTCTCTACTTGTTTTTCATGCCAAAAATAGTGAATGTCTAAGACTATTGTAGCTTCACATACAAGTTTCCTCTCCTTTGGCTACCTTTCTTGACTCACACACTTCCCAATTTTATTGTACTCAACCCCCATGCTTCCAATAACTATGGGTTGTGACTTCTCACAACCACCCACCCTCTTACATGCATTAAATGATTGGGTTTGGGAACACTCAATAAAAAATTAGAAGGTTCATATATCAATAGAAATTTTAGGAAAATGGGTTGAATTAATATACATGGGTGAATCCCCCTTGGACCCCTCTTTTATACATTCCATTAGAACCTCCCCTCTCTTATGGATCAATTCATCCCCCATCTCTGTCCATGTCCCTATAGCAGCTAACATCACATTTTATTATTAATGTTTAGAAATACATTCACATATACATCCCTTTGGTTGTAGCCACACATTATATCTACATTAAGAATTAAATGATGTAACACCCTGTTTCCCCCAATTTGTAAATATAACTGGACTGGCCAAGAACTATGGCAAACTCATAAATGTGAATATGTGATGTAAATGGACCTTGAGGAAGAGGTCAATGAATGTGAATAACATTCTGAATTTATTGCAGGACTGCTGATGAGGGGATGTGCA